>JASGXE010012459.1:0-38373 GCA_030068105.1 Sinentomon sp. SZTP_YWyxl
AAGATATAAAAAATTCAAAAATTTAAAGAGCCTATAAGAGACAAGAAAGCAGTGCGAATATTTACGACTAACTTTCCTTCAACTGCAATGTATTATTTGGTCTGAGTGCGATTAGATTCTGCTAAAAATCTCCACAATTATTTCTATCCCAAAGATATTTTTTCAATTTTGTTCTGACACCAAACTCACATGCACCATTCGACAAGGTAAAAGCGAAAATTGCGAAAATTTTACTGACATCTACCTCGCATCTGCGGTTCTCAAACCAGTAACAAACGCATCACCGTCACCGTATGAACATGCAGCAAAAATACAGATTATTCTACTTGGTTTGCTAAAGGACCAAAAACACTACGATGGAAATTCGACGTAAGGCAATGAGAAGGATTTTACTGCCGGTGAAGAATGACCTCGCTCACTGTAAAGTTCGGTACGTGTAGTTTCATATGTCCTTTTACGTGTCATGCCCAATTTTGAAGCTGACCATATTTTATCCATACGCTCTGTATCACAAGCCCAATTCTACGTCATACCACAATTCTACGTCATATCGCTGTAAACATGTTGCTACCGTCTGGTGGGGAGAAGATTTCCGTTTTTGAAGAGATGGACCAAAGGCTCGCCACTTATGTCACTTTCATGTGCGTGTTCATAAGTTTTGAAAAACTAACCGATGGGTGGATTGGAAGAGCAACATGTCCATAACACTTCGTGATGTTTTATGAAGAAGAGATACTGTTGTTCGCGGCAGCGTCGATGTGTTCGCGGATTCGTCATCTTGTGATGCATGTACCGAAGACTCCCTTTGTGAAAATATAGCGGCTTAATTGTGTAATCGTTTCCATATATCTAATAGAGCTTTATTTGGTGTGCTTTTATACGTGGAAGTGTATGCTTCACATGAAGTCATAATTACCGACGTCAAAATGGCAGCATGTGCTGAGTTGAATCTCCGCTAAAGATGCATTTACCGTAAAATGCTAAATTCGTCTGCAAATAAAAGGTTGCTATCGTGAAACCAGAGAAATGCATCAATATGGATTAGGAGAAAGACCAGACGAAACACATAGCCGTGCTGAAAAACAAAAACAGACGGACAAACCACGACAAGTGGCTGATTTGACAAAAGCCGCTTGGCTGCCATCGTAAAAAAGTATGCGTAAATACTGAGACTAAGAGAGGATAATTTTGTCTCCGGATATTTGAATGGGAGTTTCTGGTAGGAGTGAGGTGAATGCACCCGAATTAATGCCAGGAAAATGGAGTACATTCCAAGCCAAAATATCTTCTGACCAATTTCACCCCCTGATGGGATTAGAATCAGCGATTATTTGTTAAATTCTCCATGGATCCTATTTCGCTTTCGTGAATAAATTTATTTTTTTTCCGTGACACGAAAGCTCTCATGAAGCAACTGCAGTGAGGATTTTCTTTAAAACATTCTCACGGTGCTGGAGAGGAAAAAACTTCGGCAACTCTTGATTTTAAGCGTCCGCACATCTGTTTTTGTTTTCGTGAGCACCGCTACGTCATTTTTGCCAGTAATACGACATCTCAAAAATTGACAATGTCGAAGACCTAAATAACGGTGGATAAACAAAGTCGGTAGGACTCTTTGAGAAGATTATCAATCACATCCCGCCTGTTTACTTACTGCTCCAGTGGTCGAATCATGCATATATTTCCTTGAGTTGTTTGGGAAACTGCCAGATTGTTGCTACGTAGGTGCCCATTTTAGGCTTTGTAAGGGACAGGGGTCAATCGATTCACAAGATTCTGAGCCTTCCCAACCCTGTTATTGACATTTGACCGTAAAGGTATTTCTCCAGACAAAGGTGAACTTTTGCTGCATCATGACATTTCGTTAAACATATTATCGGTAACTGTTTTATTGAAGGGAAAGGCATGCTGAAAATCATCCGACTTGCGTATCTTGTCGATGCTGTAAGTTACCGCTAGATTCTTAAAAGGGATGGAGACTGAAAAAAATGTGTCACGTTATTGGGAATTGACTGCTTAGGAATGATAGATAACAGTGCATTTCAGTTAAGGAAGTCGTACTTTCTACAACAAACACGCGTTTTGACTAAGGAAATGTTTGATAGATTTTTCTCCGAATATCATCTTTGCACATCTGTAAAATAAACCAGTTTGAGGCAAGAAAAGTGTGGTGTTGATCAATCCCTGTTGATATGAATTATACTCGTAGAACAGTTAAGCATCTCCAAAGTTCTATAGACTAACCTTATATGTTTTGTGTGCTTCGCGTAATGAAAAACCGGCTTTTTCCTTTGGTGACCATGAAGTACGTGTATCATTACACCATTGCCGAATCATTTCAGAAATTTAAGTCTCACATCAATGATCATCGTGGCACACTTAATTTTAACAGATGCATGTTACCGTATCATTTTCATACGCAATATTAAAAAACCCTTATGGCAATTTTACAAGCATTCTATTAAAAAGATCCTTCATGAACACAGATAAATTCTTCGACATTCGTCATTTTACACTTTTCCGAAAGGTTGTAGATCCAAAAACTTGACAAGCAGCCAAACCATCTTTCATCAAATGTGGCCGAGAGAAATCGTAAGTTGGGTTACTGAGTATAAAAATGTCAAAGCAACCGCTTTTCAGTTTCCGACAGTTTTCCCGTGATAAGTTATTTATGCAAAAGAGAGCTTGTTGACCTTTTCAGGAGTTTTCATCGTATTATGATTCGGCTTCCACCATTCGTATCGCGTGTGAAAACTCCAGAGTTCCACATCGCTTCGACATCTCTTACCAACGGCTATCTGTTGATCAAAACCATAACCTTCATAACTTTTTAGAGCTAACATATTGACCTAATTCTCAGTCTGTCACTTAAACTTGTCGACGAGATAAAGGGTCCATCCCGGCACAGGAAGGTAATCATCAAAGTGATTGCATCGCATCTGGGATTGTTGAGTACTTTGATGTTTTCCTAACCAAAAGCCTAAATTTTGAAATCCCACATAAAGTGTATTCTGTGAAGAAGACTGATGAATCTGTATTAACTTGTCCAGGTTAGAAGTGAAATCGAAACTGGTTTTGAGAACATGTTTTCACGGAAATAAGTTTGAAGCTTGATATGCGCCGAAACAGATGAATCTAGATTGCTTCATTCGCATTGCAGGCTGCAAGAGAAACCAGATTTTGGAAAAACGCAGGACATGTTGGTCATAAAAATATAGTTTTACGGGAATATGAGTTTACATGATCGTTATTTGCTTAACCTTAACCTGGCGGTGACATGTACACATGACGCCTTTTCTTTGCCATAAGCCGGCGGCAGGTCCGGTGAAAAAAAGTCAAATTTTTTTTTTTTAGCCTTGTATCAACCTCTGAAACCTCCTCTCTGTGATATCGAAGACGCGGATATCATATCCTACGGGAAGACATTGAAAATAACATGAAAGCGGTGTCATGTAAACATGACGGCTTATCAAGCAAAGCAATTTCGAAATATTTTGATAACCCAACTTTTTTTTGCAAATCTTAGAGTGTGTGCCATAGTCAACTTTTCGGATGCCACCCAGCGAGGGGGGAAGTACTTCCCCCCTCGCTGGGTGGCATCCGAAAAGCTGTAAAATCAACCGTTTTCCCAGAAAATGGCAAAAAAGCCTTCAAAAATAACTTTTCTTTTTCAATGTAAAAACCACGAAATCGGTGTCATGTAGACATGACACCTTTGCTCACCTTTTTATCCTTTGATGAAATCCATTGACAAGATGAAGAACTTCTGCGAAAATGATACAATCCTGGAATCTGAATAAATATCAACAGCTGAATTTCTGAATGAACAACGTGAAGGAGTCCAATGTCTCAATGATCGGAACTGTGTTTCTAGGCCAGATTTTCCCTTGTGTGGTATGTCACGAAGCAACCAACACAAAGGTGAACATTACACTTCCTGCATGCTGTTTGAGGTGCTGACCTTCGCTTTCTTGCTGAACAAACTGGGCAGCGACGCTGCACTTCCCTTGGCTCAATCAAGTGGTCAACTCCATCCAACCTTCTCAACGGGATGACACCAACCGGCCGTCTGATGTTGGGCCCCTGATTTTCCGCACTTATCTCCACCAGCTCTTCAATCAATTTCAGGCGAAATCCGCGGTGATCGAGTAGCCCCCCATCACTCTGATAAATGAGGAACGCGTTGAAGGCTGCCTGATCAAGGAGGTGGAAAAACAACCGATGGGTCCATTTCAAGTACTTTCGTTTTGAAGCATAGGTGGACACCAGCCGATCTGCTCTGTCAACGTGGCCCATTTCAGCCGTGTAAATTCTTGCAACTGTGGGCTTTACCACATCACCATCAGCTTCAACGTAGGTACCAGATGGAGTGGGCATGACTTCTGTTGAAATGAACCAGACCTCTCGCCGATCTCGCCATACCGACACAGTCAAGTTTCCCTTGGACTCTGAAATTATTTGTCCCTTTTTCATCTTCGGTTGGTTTCTCAACAATTTGGGGACATCCTTTCGATTTTTGCGCAAGGTTCCAGTGGCGTTAAATCCGACGTCATGGAGTTTGTTGAACAAATCGGGACTGCTGAAATAATTATCCATGTGCAATTTATGTCCAAGTCCCTGAAATGGTGCCACTAGATCCATTACCAAAGTGGTTATCTTCCCCATGTCAGGGTTAGGGTCAGCTTCAATTTCTTTGCCGACATAGACCTTCATCATGGGAGTGTAGCCGTTGCCATCACTGACTTTGAAAATTTTTATCCCCCATTGCTTACGCTTCTGGGGAATATACTGTTTGAACGAAAAGCGCCCCTTGTATTTCACCATAACTTCATCAACAGCCAATGACTCAGTTAGTTGAGCATGGGTGAGGAAATTCTGATTGAACATGTCGAAGACATTTCGGATTTTCCACAGTCTGTCTGCCAGCGGGTTAGGTGGGGGCTCTTCGTTGTTCACGAATCTCAAAAATCTCATCATTTCTCGGTATCGCCTTGAAGTCATCGTGTTCTTTATGAAGGGTGATCCAAGTTGTTCTTGATTTGACCAGTAATCAGCAATTTCGTCCTTCTTATCATGACCCATGTGGTAGGACACAGCTATGAGCAGATACAAGTCGAATTCTGTGATGGGAACCCACTCCTTTGCCTTTGCCCGATCGGGATCTGGGAGCGTTGCTGAGGTGAGAAACCATTGCTCGTAGTGCCGATTAGTTTCAGTGACAACTTTTCCTAATATATCTGGGGTCACAAGTTCTTCGAAATAGAGCAATGGGCGCTGAACAATACGTGGTCTGAAGGTTGGTGGTTGACGGAAAATGAAGACCTGTGGCTCATCATTGGCAGTGCTAGGATGCCAATCATTGGCAGGAGCCGCAGGTGCGATAACAGGGTCACCAACGTTTGCGTCAACCGTGTTGTCATCCCGTTGAGGGGCGGCGGGGTTGATCACTATCCCACTGGGGCCCGCTTGAGGCTCGTCCACTTCCATCGGATCATCTTGCGGGTCGTCCAAATCAGGGCTTGAAACATGGTCATCCACGCCAATGGGTACTTCAGGTGGATCGTCCACTTCACTTTCCAAATCAGAGGCTCCACCTTGTCCCTGTTCAATTTGCCAATCACTTCCACTTTCAGAACCACTCTCGTCAAAGCTGTCGTCACTCGCAATTTCAAAAACCAGATCAGCGATCTTGTTGGGACTCAAACCTGCCATCTTGCAGCACTCTGCGATCAAACTGAAGGAAATAAATAATATTGTCTGTTTCTGGTTATTTCATCCCATGGGAGGTCCAAATAAAATACAAAAGCAGGTATCATGTTTTGTTTTTTTGCAATATCCAGGCAGCACAGGCGGCGGCATGCATCACAAAGGCCATCTAAAAGGATAAATTCCAGGAAGACAGTCGTAAATCATCACGCCGACGAAGGACAGGAAGTCCAATCTTTGCATTCAATTTTCTCCGATTTCAATTTTTTTTTTCTTGGTTGGCCATAATTGACAAGGGGTGCATTTGTTTTTGCAGCGCTCCGCGTCAAAAGAAGCCGCACCGCCTTTGTTTGTGAAGCCGCCGGATGTGACTTTCGTTTGATTCATATCTGTTTATTTTTGGCGGCAAATCAAAACGCAGCTCAATTGGAAAACGATAAGTTTGATGACACGTGGCAGTTTGAAAGCAGACACATTCAGGTCTTATGCGTTCTTTTGTTTTAGAAGTGTTGTATAGGCATCTATAATGTATGTCCATCAGCAAAATTACGAAAGTGTTTCTTATTTGCAGATAAAACTCAGACCAAAGAGTGGTGTCATGTGCACATGACACCGCCAGGTTAGGTTTACCTACCCCACCGCCAAGCAGAGGGTAAAATGTTTGGCTCTTCATTTAAATTTCTATCGCACATCGTGTTAATTTCTTTTCATTTCATTGGCAGCGTTAGGTTAGAGAAGTTTAGGTTGGGTTGGGCTAGGATAGGTTAGGTTGGGCTACGTTAGGTTAGGTAACCTAGCTAACCCATTTTCGGTGTTTCATCCGCAATATTATCCGCCTTCCTGAGAGTACTACCGCCGCATTGATGCAAAATGGGGTTATCTACGAAATGCCTTCCAGGCAACGAGAAAACTTGATACCTTATAAATGAAAAACAACTTACAGTCGCATGACATATTCCCAGATATCATCTGGAACAAAATTTATTTGTTAGAATTATCCACAACCAACATTAACAACAGAAACTTGAATGCAGAAACTCAATTGTCATAAAGTGTTTGTTATAAAGAAAATGTCAGTTTTCTTTACCAAGACTTCTTAGACGTAAAGCGCGCGTTGCTTAACAACTTATGTTCCCAATTTTAACAATTTCGAATCCTGCTAATCACTTGTTTTGGCGTTGCATCTCTTCGAAGTTCAATTCCCTGTGTGTAAATCCTGAAATGTTGAGCAAGTGGCACGAGAGCGCGTGCATAATCTGAAATGTTCAAGTTAACCAAAAAATAACAAAAATTTAGCGTGAAGTTAACATCTCCGGATTAACGCTGATGTGAGGTTGCGCATTAAAATTTTGCTATTCACTTAAATGGAAAGAAATTAATCCACGACCTTCGATTAGCGTTACTACGCATTTGGTGACCCCACGGCTAGTGAACAGGTCCTTACCTCTCTCAGAGGAAACAAGGAGGTTTAGAGAAAACGACCAGTAAGAATCACATTGTACAGGACTGTCGCCAAGATTATCGACCAAAAATGACAATCACTTTGCCGGAACGAAAATCATAGACGGTTTTAATTATCATCTCATACGACAACGACGAGTATACAAACATTTTAGGGAAAAGAAAGAATAACCTTATTTCAGTCCTCATTTCACTCAGTAGGCATACAGCTGGAGAGATTTACGAATGTAATGGCAAGACGAAAAAAGATGATGTCGGAGCATGGAGGGATAAAGAAATCAAACTTGAAAGATTAATAGGATTTAAAGCAGAAAAGTGAGATAGACGGAATTTGAGGGAGAAACTCGTGGCTATGCAATTACATGATAAGGGTGAACACGATGGGAAGGAAACTAATTGAATCATTATAATACATACCGGTAAGAATGATTTCCTTGTCAAAATGGCAAAATATCGCCAGTGAAGATCCTGACCTCTAAAAGTCAACCTCGTCGCTATGTGCGATGAGCGGAGGGTTCCAGTAAGAAAGAGAAAAAAGTAGCATTATATTTTGACGAAGATTATGGATAATTTAGCAATGTCCTATTCATAATGAAACTTACGAACCGTGAACAAAATGCGGGCAATCGCCCGATTTCTAGTTATGGATCTCTAATGTGTATGCTTTTGGGTCATCTACGAATAGACTCTAAAAATTGGTGTTGCAGAAAACATTTTTTTACAATTAGGTGCCCCAGTCAACTCACGCACAACAATCGGTTTCGACGGCCATTTCACTGATATGAGCAACAAATTATTCGGCACTTTGTAAACAGCGATTTAAATACGAGTACCGCTGCCGAAATTCTAATGGGACATTTGAACGGTTCCATCCTGGTTTTGGTTTCCTCGTATAGATATAAGGTTGCATAGATACAACCAACATGAGCTTGTGCAGCAAGGCCATGACCTGCACAATTTGGCCTATATGGGTAAAACTCCGTGGAAAGAGCGAGATTCTTTCACTTTGAACATGTTTTTGTTTTTACAGCTGACTTCTTATTTACGTTTGGTTCCGTCAGTAAAATCTTGATGCGCAAATTTCCACATATCTAGCAACTCCCGCTCCATATTTTACATCTGTTTTAGATCCTATCAATAAAAGCTGCATGATTCAGTTGATAGGAAGAAATAACAGCTATTTGGGGCGCAATCTTCAATATTTTAAATTTTATTAGTTTAGAAAAGAGATTGAGTAAATTCGGCACCATGATATATCCTATCATGGTACAGAATTTTCTCAATCTCTTTTCTAAACTAATAATCACAGCAGGCCACACTCCAATCAGCCAATCACCTAATTTTGTCCGTAGCGTGAGATCCCTTTTCGAACAACCTTCAAGCATTTTGAGGAACACGCAAGGCACCGTAATGAACCGACTAGATATCTTGTGTGGTTCAATTCCACACCAAATAAATTTTATGAATATCTAATGGTTATGTACATAAAATAACTATGTAACACCAGAAACATGCTTGCGTTTTGCCAAATGTGCTAGACGTCTGCTATTGTCTGTTATACCCAATTAATTAACAATCAAAAAATTTTATGGCTAATAGAGTATTCCCATTCCCAAGATAGCAATTCGATATGTCTAAGAAATAACGTACAGAACGTACAAAATAACTTACGGAATTATTGCCGAAAAGAGCTTTATACTGATTGATCAGACGTTGACCAGCCTCACACATGACGCCAATTTGCAAAACAATGCAAATCAGTAATCCGATGTTCATACCATCAAGAATCTTGGATGTCGCTATTTCACCTGCCTGTGCCATTTTGAGTCGTTTTATAAGATCTATCGCTGCTTTCATGAAGCTCATCACGTACTTTAATAAGTTTAGCAGCAAACCGGTACTTAGCATTTCTAATAGTTGCTGGCACGCGAAGTGAAGCTCCGAGAAAGAGTTTTCAGCAGAAATTACAAGGAGTTTTCTATCTGTTTGTGTTGATGCCTCTTCCTTTACCGCTATGGATTGCGTCTTTAAGTGAATTGTCAATTTTGATAACCTAGCGCTGAGCGCCGATAACGAATAAATGAATAGCAGAATGAGAAATTGATGGACACCATAACTCCAAGCTGACAAGAAAGTATAATAGGCCGTCGGCCGATACTTCCATTGCAGGGCTAGACTTTCCGTAACTCTTGGAAATGAGAAGATGAAGAATCCAGCAATCCAAAAGAAGTGGCATTGGCAGAAGAACTTCAGTTTTGTTGATGTCCTGGACACCATTAAGTGTCCGTTGTCAAATTTCCTCAGTGAGGATTGAAATCTGGAGTGAGCCAGGAAACCAATGGGGAGAAATAATTGCTGGACCATGTCGACCAGATAATGAATCATATATAAACTTCGACTCGCTAGCATGATGAAGCTTCGTTGTCCCGAAATATACCATCTTGTTTGGGAAAGCCAGTTGCTGGCTAAATTCCTTAAGTTGTAGAGCGTTGTGTTAACTACAAAATAGGCAATCGAGGATGTCGAGAAAATATCCAAGATGTGGCGCTTTGTTTCAAAGGATATGATAACGAATCCATCGAGAAATAATGTTACAGCCAGCATCCTAAAGGGATCAAAGGACGAAGACAGTGTACAAAGCCACGGGCGGAAAGATCTGGCGAAGGCAACCATATCTGTGGGTTCCTGGTGCAAGAATAAATTTGGCAGTTATGCTAGATAAAAATTTGTTTGCAGGAATGATCAAACCAAAATACTCAACAACCGTAAAGAAATATTGAAGAGAATACTGCATGCAATGGTCGTTGACGAGCCTGTATCTTTTTGCTGATGATAATTTCGCGCGTGAAATTCTGCCGATTTAACGTTGCCAATTGTCATAGAATTAGTAGTTTTATAATCACAAACAAATAATCCTTTCATTCGTGGTTCAGGCTCTATCATTACTGCCTTGTTTATTTTTAGCCATCAAAAATGGTTCGGAAAATAATTTGTTCACGCTTGATCGCCGCTTAACAAGCGGTGCGGTACCTTGCGAAGTGCACAATACCTGGACCTTGCGAAGTGTTGTTAACTCTTTAAAACCAAGTTTTTGGCAATTGTTATCGATAAGTACTGCCTACTCAGACCTAGAAACAACTTTAATTCGTTTAAACTTGAAAACTTTTTATTGCAGTAGCTCCATAGTCATTAATCGAGATATCACCGACAAATATTTTAAATTCGAAAACTATATGCCTATCATTGTTCTCCATTACGGACTTCTTGACAATTAAAATCCAATTGCTTGTTATTTGGTTATTGGTTATTTGGTCCAATTGCCTTCACGTTCCCAGCTGTGTTATTAGTTAGTTTTGTTAAGTTTCCGCTAAATATCTCACTGAGAGTAATTTGAGCACACTTCTCAACCACTAGTTCCTTAGATCCACTTAGTTGTGTTCTGAAAACCCAGGACGCGAGCAATTTTGTATTAAAACTACCCGCTGTAAATTGGTGCATGAGTGAAACCTAGAAGAGGTATCTGATATTTCTGGTCGTTTTGCCTGATATGCGATCCGAAAATTTTCATCGGCTCGCGACAGTCCGGATCAAAAATATGCATTGCTTTTACTCTTAAATATGATATTTTTGTTATTGCTGTTTACGCAGTTTGAAACCACTGACATTTTTTGAAAAAAAAGTCGTATTTCCCATTCCAATTTCACAGTAAGCACCAACTTGTCAATTCAAACGATGGGTGCATATCCTGCAATATTGCAATATGGGTTAGCAAAATTTCGCAAAACACAACTGTCCATTCAATTTGCTACTGAGCTGAAGCTGAGTGTGAGTTACAATAGGGGTATGACCTAATGATTATCTTTTAAACGATGATGAACAAATTTGATTTCTGTCCACTTCAATTCCATCAAAAAACACTGTTGCAGCTGATGAAATGTAGATAAAGAGCATTATAGCATTATCACATCACAGAGATACGCCCAGAAAAGAACTGAGAGACCTTTTCTCTGCTATTTCCTTGGTCTCGGATAAAATATTTGACATCTAACATATCCGCGAATCGTGCCATTGGTGCGATTTTTTGCAAGTAGGTTTATAACTTTCGCTCTAATAGGAAATAATTATCTCAGAAATGACTGGTCGGTCGGCCAAGATCTTGGAAAGGCGCAACAAGAGTTTCCTCGCCTATCAACGAATGATATCAGACAAGTACTTTTTAAGACGGTTTGGGGTCAAATCGTCCGGGCCGCATTGTCCCCACCCGTTTGGTGCCGGCTGTTTCGTCCCGAACCCATGCTGTCCGTGCCCGTATGGTCCTAGAGGCCTTTTGGTCCCGAGCCGTTTGGTTGTAGCAGCGGCCGGGACCAAACGGCATCGGGAGTATACGGGCCTGGGTGGATGTGGGCCCCGGGACCAAACGGCCGGCACCAAGGCCTCCGGGACCATACGGGCAGGGGACGATATGGGTTCGGGACCAAACAAACGGGGACAATACGGCCCGGGACCAATCGGGCGTGACCCTTTTAAGACGACGGAGACACATCCTATCAGCTAATGGCACGATTAAACCCCATATAAGCCTGCTACTGGATTTCAGAACGTGCTGGGCACCCAATATTGAATGTATCTGAGAAATATTTTTCAGGTTTCAATTATGCGCTAAATTATGATTTTTGCAGAATTATTATGCTCTATTGTGTAGTGACCTAACTAGCGGCATTTAAACTAGTGTCCAAATCATAATCCCACCAATCCATGCAACCAGCACGCACAAAAAGACCAAATTGCAATGCCACTAATCAGGTTATAAAAGACTGCAGCATAACAATTCTGCAAGTACACATTTAATAAACCGTCGAAACTTGGAAACAGCAAAAATACGGAATCTCATTGACTATTTTTTTTCAAGACAATCGAGACAGGGTGCCCACACATATGCCAGTGTAGTTGCAGGCCCATGAAAGCAAAATCTTTATCTACTTTCGATTTAAAATCTTCTGAAAGTTTTCACGATTTCCGACTGATACTCGGCAGGGCCAGTCGGGTGAAAGGACAAAAATACGCAGGTCTGACTCGGCGGGCCATATTGTTGATAAGCCATTTCGCAACTAATGATAGATGTCTGTCAATGATTTTAACGGACATCAGATAATCATTGAGCCCCACAAATATTTTGATATAGCTAGCACATAAAGATAAGTCTGTGATTTCGACATCCTGTAAACATGTCGCTAGGCTCTAGTCCGAACTTTGCTGAAATCGTGCTGTCATCTCTTATTTACGCATGAACACCCAAAAAGTGACACAAAAACTATAAATAGTTGTGGTTCAGTGTTAATTCTGAGATTTAAAAAAAGATATTTGATGTTAATTTTGAATTCAAAAATGGCACATGGAAGCTCGACTTTTGCCGTTTGGTAGTGAATTGCCAAAATGGTAAACTTCGGCGTTTCGGTCCCCCACTCAGGTAAAATTGTCGAACATAGCCAGCTGGAATGCTCATGAACCTTTGCATTGTTTTTTGGCAGATTTGAAGAAGGCTGGAACTCGGTGTAGCCTGAATTTGATGATTGAGATGTTGATAGGTTGCACTGACCTCACAAAAAGAAGATGTCAAGTGTTTTGCAATTGTCGACAAAAAAGGTCCTCTCTTCATGCTGGCGTGAAATGCCTGCTCTTCCCGTGAACTCGTCAAAATAGGCAAATAATCCTGAATCAAAAAGGCCTTAATTTTAAACACATTTTATTCCTGTTGGTTCCTTACCATGGAATTTTACTGTCAGGCCATGGCATTTTACTGCCAAAAAAGTTCTCAGGACGTTTTTACATTACATGAGGGTCATGGCAAGTGCTTCGGACTTTTTTACAGTTAACAAAACTGTTTTTTACAATTTCCCGGAGTTCATCGAGCAGGTCAACATACTTTTTGTTTTGTGAGCGTCCCTTTCAGAAGTATAGCGGCGAAAGAATTAATGTACTCACACTTGTAAAAATTTTCTAACGTTCAGATTTAGACAAGGACTCAATGCTTCAGAGATTAAAGATCCTCTTTTACGACCGAGGTCAAAATCTGACACATCTAGAACGCTTTATCGAAATCTGCCCCTCTAATTTCTACCGCCTATGCATAAGAGTAAAAAGAAAGAAAAAAGTTTCGGAGGCAACAGTTAAATGGGTAAATCACATGTACGGGTACATTAATTCCGCCGCCACAAAACACGTTACACACAGGATCGTGACGATCGTGACACTCGTCACGATCAATTTCTTCAAGCAAGTTCAGCATTCTTGGTTGATGTCTAAAGTAGGTAGGAATGTCCATTTGCTATTTTCATATTGTCACTTATTTTCAAGGTGATTTGATAATTACCTCGGATAAAAACAGTACACAAGTTCACGATTAAGGGATCACCTGGGCTTTAAACATGATCGAGTGCTTCATACTCAGAAAGCAACACTGATGTTTCTTCATGGAATTACCTCACGCTAAAATATGGATTCCTGAGAAACCGAAAGACCGCCTATGGGTAAAAATACGGATAGGATAGATTAGGATAGGATCATGTATGTTAGAACAGAATATGTTTCGTAAAGTTTGGGTTAGAGTGGTATCCAGGGGTTTTCAAGTTGTCCAGGTATCCATATTGTAGGAACAGCCTTATCTTTCATGGCTTCATAGGATAGGTTTACATCTAGAATCCTTTAATGTGTCGCAAGTAGGCCCATCACGCGCAGGCACCCAAATCAGATACAAAATCGGCCCAAACTGTGATTAACTTTCAGAAAGCCCGGTTTCAAAACCATGCATTCCTCCTAAATCCAATAACATCAAAGCATATTTTTTCTATATTTGAGTTTTATTTCTATTAAGAGGTTTTGTGATCTAAGCACGGGTTTCAAGAAACCTACAAAATTCCATAATCAAATTCACGTCTAGAGAATACAGGATCAAACATTTTTATTTCTCCTCAAATCCATTTATGTTCATTTTTTGAAGTTGTGAATGCATTAATATCAGTTCATCTGATTCTAAATGGTGGAATTTGCGTAATACATGTACCTATCACAGTGTGTATTCTCAGATCCCCTGTATTACATCGCAAACGACAGGCGTCCAAAACCGTATGCACTTATGCAGATGATGTGTTTTTGGATAGTTGTTGTTGACTAAGCGACATAATAGCCCACATCGTTGGCGGTACCATGGAAATGAATTGTTTTCAAGAAACACGGAAGCATTCCTGGGTATTCTGCAAAAATGGCACACCCCATCATACGATTGTTTTTTACAGCCATGCGTTTCGGCGTTGTAACGCTCAAAACTGCAGTTCCTCGTGTGTAAATCCACAAATGTTGAGCAAATGGCATGCGATGATATGGACAAGCTGCAAAAATATAGAGAAAATTACAGCATTAGGTACGGAAATTGACTTCCCTATTGAAAAACAATGGAAGGTTTACGAGAGCTTGGATGCACTTATGTCAGCATTTTATGACTGCGAAAGCCATACTGCCGACAATCTTCAACCAATTTACATTTATCAAAATATCATGTGTTACCATCATCATTTCACTATTTCAAAATAGCATAAAAATGCCAAGAATTACGAACTGCATCCTCTGATACCCAATTTCGAAGAACGTTTTCATGGATTTTTGTACCGTTTTTAGTATAACTTTCTTCCGATCAGGGAGACTAAGTAATCGGTAAAATAGATTGCTCTAAAATATGAAATCAATTCAGTGAGAAAACCAATATATCTGGATTTTGCGTCTTGGGACACAAAACCAAAAGGTGCAAACACGAAAAATCGTCGTCGTTTGAGCTCGGCGAACTCGTTCCCCACGGAAAAATTTTTATACCTCACTAAACATCTTGACCCCAATCAGATAACCAACGCCGCAGAAGCGATAGTTTACACTGGTATGCAGAGCTATACGGTGGAATAATTTGTCGCACTCAACTCACGCAAGTTTCACGCTGATGCCAACTAAAAACGTTGGCAAATTTTACCAGTGTGTTACACGAAGGCAAAACGGATATGAACTGTCCTCTGTTAGTTCAAAAATCGCAATTTTAGGCAGCCTATTAAATATATAAAGTCTTTAGACTGTTAATACTCTTGCAGCAAGGTTAGAAAAGAGCTTGTTGCAGTGAAAAGCAAGATTTTCAAATGGCTAAAAGGTGGTCAATGTATTGATACGTTCTTCAATCACTCGCAGCAGCACGCACCGTTGACTAAGGTGCAGTGGGCTTGTCAGTCCTCCTGGTACAGTATATTGCTGCCTGCTGTGTGACACACCTTACGGTGATTCATACGCCTTTCAACGGTTTATTGAACCGTGCCTGAAGAAGGCACGACACTTTCGAGCCGAAACCGCGGTAGCACTTCCAACCAACCACTTGGGATCCGGAAACACTGTGCGAAAACATGACCCAAGGAAACCAAAATCATTTCATCAAAAGCTTTATGTCACAAAAGATCATCAAAATGGATTGACGCATAAGAATCATACACCTGGCGTCGGTTCCTTTTTTCCAATGCACGTTTCTTGCACATTTACATCAGATGTCGTGAGGCAGAACTCACCGCCGTGAAATTCAACATCGCTACAATTCCCGTGTCCACCCAGTTCCGCGCTTTTAAGTGGCACACACGTCATGGCCTTCGCATTTGCAAAGATGGAATCCGTTAATTTCGTAATGGTTTAACGTGCCTTAGATATATTGAGTTACCTTAATAATCCTGAAAATATGTGGTCAGCAGAGCTTTCCCTCACGTATTTTGACTCGTGGTGCAGATTTTCGAATGCGATTGGAAAGGTGTTTTGTAGTTGATGTCCGAGGAAATCGAAAATAATGCAGAAATCATACTGTCAAGGGGAAGGAAATGAGTGGAAAAAGGAATGACGATTGGAGAAGAGAAGTAGAGAGGTAGTAGAGTGCAATAGACACAGTTTGATGAAGAGATGGATCAGGTTATGTAATAAAGAGATTCGTGTGAGGGAAAGGTCTAGTAAACGGCAAGATATGATGCAAATGACAAGAACTTAAATACGAATAAGTAACTATGAGCTAGAAGAGTAGAACATATACCGGCAAGAACATTTTCTCGTCAATATAGCAAAATATCGCCAGTGAAGACCATGAACGCCGAACACCAAGGTCGTCGTTCTGTTGAACTAAATTTGAAAAAATAAAAATAAAAAAGTGAAAAGGGCATGGTCGTAAATTCGGCAAGTAACCCACAGGGCGATTTCTAATGCTATGCAAATCACCACCGCTGCGAAATATGCTCTCCGATCAGCTATTTCCGAGATATCTGCATCCATTTCCACATTATTATAATTAGTAGGGGCGACAGCTAGTGTTTGCATAATGGTGGCAAAGAATTCAGTTTTTGAAAGTCGGTTCTCCAAAGTGAGCTTATGAAAAAAAACTATTTAGTGGTAATAGTGGTAATATTTAGTCGCGTTGCCTGTTCGTGGGTGGGAGGGAGGGCGGGATTTGAAGTGGAATTCGAACACATGGCCACACGTGGTATTCTGGCAGTGTCGATCTTTTCTCCCATTTGCTGGTTCAAAAATTCTCGCATCTCCACTGGCCAGCTCAATTCGCGTCAAATTTGAACGCCGCAACAGCAGATTGGAATACGAGTGAAAATGAGTTGCAACGTTTTCTTGAACTGTGACCTGAACCCATTGAATTGAATCCAGGTAGTCCTGAGTTGCCTGGTGGTCTTGAGTGGTCTCCTTGAACAGTCTTCGTATGTGCGCCAGGAAGACAACCAATAATTATTGTTTCGTGCGGCCTTTCTTTTCACACTGAGGCGAATTTTATAGTGCCACTTTTATATGATCAATCCATTTGTTTCATTATCTCCGAATTTTCTCTATAATCACACGTCTGATCTGGTCCCTAATGAAGCTTTCAAAAATCGCCAAGAGTAATGTTTTGTTGAATTATTTCGTTTAAATTTGCCAACTTCATCTATGCCTGGATGGAATTAACGGCCTCAATTTTCATTGCCATACAGTTTTAAAAATCAGGTCAATGTGCTGTAAAGGGTCCGGTTTCCATACATTTGGAGTGTTAGAATTGGCAATACCATTTTGCTCGCTATGCAGAAACTAAATTTCTTTCTCCGTAATTTTCCTTTCTATCGTAGCCTCCATACTCATGGTAAGCGTCCGAACGTGTGGCTGGATCATTCTTATAAGAATTATACCGATAAGCTGTAATTTGGATGGAACAACAGATGTGTTGGCCTTAGCTCAACGGGAAGTTCTCTTTCAACCGTGATATCCCATTCTTTCGCCTGGAACGCGGTGAAGTGATGATGAGATCGGGAAACTCCAGTCCAAAATGTGAATTTGCTGTGGTTGCACATGGAATCTGATTTATTTTCGAAGTTAGTGTCAAAACTGTAACCTCAAAATCCTTCGTTTACGAAACGTGAGTGCCTGATAAAACACCCGCGGCAAGCATTGGCCTGAAACGCGATCCGCTGCAGAAAAATGTTTACAATGAAGTAAGGTAGCACCCGAATGCACAGAAACACCAAAAAGACCGCGGGAAGATTATGTAATCCGATCATTATTTGGACTGATTTTTCTGATCTGACATGTGGTGCCATCTACCTTACTGTTTCTAGAACATTTGACCCAACGTTTTGACACATCTTTGGGTCAACATTTTTAACCAATATTGGGTAAAAATAACCGCGTGTTGTCAGGCCGCAAAATGCCGACGAATTTGACACCACTGCATACAAATTGTGGATTTGCAGATTACCAACCATTTTCATGTGTCAGTTTGGGAAAAATTCAGAAGAACTACCATTTTTTTACAATCGAAAAATCACCCAACTTTTGGTAAATTTGACCCCAGCGAATGTTTCAAATTTTGACCCAACATTTGGTGCATTTGACCCAATATTTTTTGACCCAGTGGTTTGGGTCAAATTTTGATCCCTTCCTTCGGAGAGTGTGCTCAGACATTAAGTGTTAAGGTCAAAACTGATAAGTGCTCGGCAGGCATGGTAAAGTTGAAAGGTCTTGTTTTTGTTATTTATTTTTATTATTAAAGCAATACTGCTACGACGTGTTTTAGCAGCAAGAAAACATTACAAAAATGGCACACAATTAAGTGTTAGTCAAGCTCTCAAGCGAGTAAAAAAAAGCATATGACGCACAATGAAAAGGACAAAACACATTTAAGAGTCAGTGCGTGATGCTGATGAAAGAAGATCACTATGAGCTTAAATCGGTGCGGCGCCCAGAGATTTCTTTGCCCTGGAAAGAAAATTGGATGTAACAGGAAGACTGTTCCAGTCTCTGATAGTTCGTGGGAAAAAGGAATTACAATATCGGTTAGATTTGGATATCGGTGCATTATGTTTACAACTTGCCACTGTAGAAATTTATCCTTTCCTTGCCAAAGTGTTCGTTTGTTTTATAAGGTGATTCCTAAAGTCTAGATATGACTCTATAAGTTGTTGAAAACTTCTGCGTTTTCTTTTTCGTTTTGATTATCAAATCTGTCACATAACCGAAATCCTCCAGATTTCCAGGTCCCCGTGAACTCACGTGGAATGCGCAAAACGCAATGGTCAAATGTGCTCGAAAGTACCAGAAGCAAAAAATGAATTGAGACATTGAGAAAATGAAAAATTAACATTCCCAGGACAATGTTGTGAAAAAACAAATAATGAAATATGGACAATAAAAGAGGCCTCTTCTTTTCCGAAACGCGTCATTCGTTATGAGCTACTGTCCCAAACAGTCAAACGCATTATGAATGTTAGGCACATCATCATATGTTGAACAACGGGTTATCTACTAATTTGACACAACCAGAGAAAATATTCGCATGATCACCGTCATATTGGTCCGTGGAGTTATGGTTTGTTGGTTATTCTTGTCCGTCATAATGATTTTGAATTTTCCCAAGGGAAACTGGGGACAAGTTCGGAACAAATGAAAACCTCCCCTTTTGCTGCTTAACAACCCGAGCAACGAAATCTTACCAGTTTTGATAAGAATGTGGTCATATTATGATCACCGTCATCATATTCTGATGAAATCTGACCAGACACTCATCAACATTAATGATATTCTGACCAGACATTCATCAACCTGAATTTTGATCAAGAAGTGATCAAAATCTCATGGGAAAATAACAAGAATTTCATGGGAGTCTCGTCAAAAAAGTCGTCTTATGGATATTTAAATTCTTATGAAAACGTGATCAAAATTTTATAAGAGTTCCATCAACAAAACTGATGTCAAATTTAATTGATCAAATTCACATCAGATTTTTATCAAATGAAAAAGTGATGATAACGCAAAACTCAAGTTAAATTAATTTGATTAAATTCACATTAGATTTCTATCGAATTGTGGGAAATGCCGATAAATTGTCTCATTTGGTCGCGCGTGCTGATAGCAGACGATGAGTTATGTCGCGTGATCATGCAGTTGATGAGGTTCATGCCCATTAGTCGTCTGATCAACTGATGATCACAACCTCATCAAGTTGGATGAGATCGCGGCCAATCTCACCAACTCTGATCACAATCTTATGAAGTTTGATGAGATTCTGATGAACATCATGAACTATGTTCACAATCTCATCACGTTTGATGAGATTGTGATTTTCTGGGGCAGCTGAAAAAGTTTTTGAGCGCTTTTTTGGTCGTTTCTGGACGTTTTGGGGCGTTTTTGAGCGTTAAAAAAGTTTTGAGCCCAACATATAGAAACATGGACTTCTTGGCAATTTTGATGCCTTGCCATCAAACTATGATTCATTTAGAACAGAATGAGAATTTTTCGGTTGACCCATTTTTGATTTTTTGTTTTATGGCCATTTCAAAAGAGCTCCATAACGGCCCAAAACAGAAAAAACGGTGAATGTGAAAAACATCGTTTGATCGAAGGTGCATTTTCGGTCGAATTTCGAAGGTGCATTTTGGTGTTAAAACTTTTGCCCGCAACTCGGAAAGTGGGGAGGATTACTATGGATCATTTCATGGCCAGCAACGGTGCCAGATGTCAGATGAACCCCGACTATTGACCAACAATGTACACTCACTAAACAGATGTTTTTCACTTTCACCAATGTATCTATTTCTTACAGTTATGGAGCTCTTTTGAAATGGCCAAAAAAATTAAAAAGTCAAAAATGGATCAATCAAAATATTCTCATTCTGTTCTAAAAATGAACCATACTTGCATTTTGATGCAAAGACATGAAAATGTCCAAGAATTTCATCCTTCCATGTTAGGCTCGAAACTTTCTAAACGCCCTCCGTTACCATCGTTACCAGTCCAATATAACACCAACTGAGAGCAATGCTGACTATACAGCCACAGACGCTAGCCATCCCAACTTTCGGTTTGAAATTTTGTGAGTGATGGCTTATTTTCGCTATGCGGATATTTCGGATATTATCGTAGCTCAAGGCTGGTAAACAACGGACGAATGTACGGCGTACATAATACATTTGACTCGCTAACAGCACAGTATCCAGATTGCACCGCATCGCATTTCGTATTCTTTTATAAATAAGATTATAAATAAGACAGTAGCCTTTGCGTTTGGACGTACATTTTTAGCCACTATCCAGAGCAACACCTCGAACCGATTGCATGAATAAGTTCAGTAGTTAATATTGATGATTTGATGTGAAATGTATTAGAAACGTAATGGCTAGAGAACACAAAAGAGGAGCAAAAAATGGACGGTGCAGCTTTCCTTTCAAACACAAAATCCAATTTGCGCGAAAAACCAAAACGTTGTTGTCATTTTAATATCCTTTCAAGTCCAATTTTTTGTACTAGCCCCGACATCGTATTCAAGAAAATCGTTGTCATTACAAATTTTGTACCTGAAAAAAGGCGGCCGTTAGAGTCGATTAATCTTATTTCCCGTCAAGCGTTACGCCAAAACACAAAGTCGAAAAGTCGTTTAGTTTCATAATTTTTTTGCAAAGGGCTTTATTGTTCATAGAAACGGGCTGAAATCAACTTCGGTCGTTGCAACCATGATATGCACAGGTAATTAAGGTGCCCAATGCAAGTCATAAAATTGTTCTCCCTGTTCCGTACATTAACTTAAGGATCTTAGAGAACGAAAGGCGAGCAGCGGAGATAAATTACGTATGCCAAAAGTTGAATGTGGCTTTTTTTATAAAAATCTTAAATTATATTTTGACACAAACTATAGGTCTAAGTCCACCCTGCAAAAAGTCTAATCACTGTGGGAAACAAAAACAATTTGCGTTTGCAACTATGATCTAAATATAGGCCGGCACTTTTCTAGCGCTACTGGGGTTCCCTGTTGTGTCGTTCGTCTTTGAACGCTACAAACTAAGATATAATTAGCAAAGAATGCCAGCACGTACCTTAAACTCCACACAATATGGCTAGGGCACATCAAATACGACAGCTTTTTTCCACATTATAAAAGTGAAATGCCTTTACCTTGACTTTGGTGTTCGTTGTATGTTTCATGTAAATCGAAGGCTAAGTATCAGCAGCAAATATATTAATGCGTTGACATGAAGAGCAGATCAGGGGAGTCCTGAAGAATCAGACCCAAATCCGGCTCTTCGAATTATTTTCAAACAAAATCTGGAACACTGTAGGGGCCTATTTAAACCTGCACGAGATGCCGCTACATTTTAATACATCTTCTTTTTTCCAACATAAAAAAAAACGTTCTCGGAAAAATGTAAAAAGACCCTGTTTTCGGTTTTTGGAACAGAAATCACATGTTTGTTTTGGTTTTAGAAAATGAAACTCGTTGTTGGCATCACACATTTTGAACAACGATTGTGATGAAATAGAAAGGCGTTGCTGGTTCATCATCTCATTCGTGACACCATATACTGGAAAGATGCAGTACGTCAAAAGTCGATTCCTCTCCATCGTTCCCGCCTACTCAAAATCCTTCGACTTGTTCAGGGCCTTTGCTCTTATCGTGTTTGTCGATGGACATGTGATTATCTCCTTCGATTCAAAAAGAAAGATCGTGGATATTTTTTCAACAGCGTCGATATGTTACTTTATAACGAACACAGCTCTTTACAAACTTTGGAGGCTAATCATCACCTGGACACGGGACACCAGGATTTATGTTGCGTCAGAACGAAGATTTCTCGTGCAGGCCAGCCAAATGTTGTATATGCTTCATTACCTTGTGGATTATTTCCAGATATTGCTTCTGCCGCTTTCTTTCTACGCGTATCTAAAGTTTCAAATTTCTATCACAAAGTTCGACTCACGATTCTTAGAGAAGTTTAAAAAATTTCCGGAACTGAAATTCTTCAGCAAGTCTCACTCATTTTGGCTCGTGGCATTCTTCGTGATCTCAGTCTCACGAATTACTGAATACTTTCACTTTCCGGTGAGATTTTGGCCGCAGATCTACTCATTGACTATGATGGCGTTTAGTCACGGAATTAAACAATTTCATGTAATTGTTTTCGTTTACAGCTTATCGGCATACAGCGCACGGATTACAGAACTGTCATTCCTTTTGAGAAATCGTCTAGAAATTGCTCCTGAAAATACACTACCAGGAAATCCCCATCACGTTATTTCTCAAGCTGAATCCGTTTTGTCAGAATTACATCAAGAATACAAACGTTTTTTGAGAAGGCTAAGCAATGCACTGCTTTTCAACTTTCTAAAATTTGGAATGGATTTTCTTAGAACAGCAATAAGGCCCTTGATGAAAATCAGGATGGCAACGGAAGGATCAATCCCGCTATCAACATTGATGGAATATGTGAACATTGTAGGACTCCTTTCCTTTGTGTTGATAATGGCAGTAATTTGTGAATCAGGACAGCGATTTCATGATGATCATAGAAGTTTATTCGCCTCCACTGCGGTATGTCTTGCATACGAACTAGAAAAGCTATTTGACCCGAAGACGCTGCTTAGTTGGGTTCTTTCGTAGCGGCCCGTATGCATACATCGACGTGGTTGTTTGTTTTTCCCGCACCGATACTTTTGTACACATCTTAAAATCAGGTCACATATGTATCAACCCTTGGATTTCAAAATCTCGCTGAAGCTTTCTGAGAGAAGCATAGGACAGCATGGTGTGCTTAAAATGGAAAAAATGTAGAGGCCATGCGTTGTCATTTAGCAACTAATTGTGATTTTTACTTTTTCTTAGCCGTTTAAAATTCATATACCAGCGTATAAACATCCTTAAAGATATAGCTACCGCATCGACGCAGCTTATCATTTGCTTTTGCTAAGCAATTCGCAAATAATTATTGTGTGTCGAGCCCAGAGTAACCTTTCTAAAATATTACGTCCAAAGTAGGCCGGCTTTTGCCACTGTGCAGATTAGGGTAGCTTCCAGCGAAGATGCTTGATCCTGGATCAAACTATAACCCATGAAAAATATTGCTAAACGCCACAGTTGATCCGGGTTCTCTATCAGATCATGGGTAAAGTCTTAACTCTTGCTCGAATTACTGGGCATAGCGGTTTCATACCTGACATAAGGCCAGATATCGCGGGAAAGTTCGTTTTCCAGTGACAATTCGGGATTTATCGAGACATCACGCAGAACAATAATCTTCACAATGGTGTCTTCTTGATCAATAACATGTAAGAATCACCATTAACACAACTTTAAGAGCCAAGGAAAGTGTAACATTATCAAGAGGAATATTCTGCACGCCTGAAGAATTTTAATTCTTTCGTGTTGTTTATTCGAGGTTTCATTCAAGTCTGATCACATGAAACTAGTTATTTTGCGGGTCATTTTAGTTTAACGTGTGTCCTTTTAAAACTTCCCCATGTTTTAAATTCAGTGAACGGCATTATTTTTCAATCAATCATTACGTTTTATGCCTTAAAATAATATCAAGAATCTTTATTTCACACGATGATCATTTTTCAGAAAAGATAAATGAAAACAAAATGCAAGTATTCAGAAATCAATGCATTTTAATGGATTTGTGTTCAACTGGATCAAGTATATTTGTCTTAATTATCAATCATAATTGGTTTGTTATTGCCATCTAGTTAAGCAAAAAGACGAGGCTGATGGTCAGCGACAACCACCTGCATTTGCGATATTTTCCTATTTTAAAGAGGAATTCATTTCTACCGGTAAGAAAAACCGTTTGTCTTTATGAGAGCTCTTGGAATTGGCAGGAAACGCTGCATATTCTAAAATTTTAGATCATCTATTTTTTGCAACGAGTTTTTAACCTGTCAAGAACATCTGCATTTTAGGGCGTTATGAATACCTTCCTTCTTCTTCTGCCGGAATAACTGGGGCACTTTTATCGAAGGATTATCTGGGAGAAATAGCATCTGACTAGAATACGATTACACGTATAATATTATTTTGACCAAATTTGGAAGCAGGTGAAAGCAACATATGCAAAATTGGACTTCTGTTATTTGTTAAAATGCTAGCCAAATTGGCTGAACACCAAACCAAAACCAAATGCAAAATGAGTAACATACATTTTTACAAATTGGAACCAAAAACGAGGGGTATATGGCACCGACAATACCAACAAAGCAAGAGCAGTCAAGATAGTATATGCATAGCGGAGTAGAAGGATAGTGTGCGCACGAGCGCTTGTTGCGCGTTCCGTCCGCAGGTAGGCGCTAATGTCGAAAGAGGGACGACTCGGCGAAAAGGCAATGCGGTTTGCTGACGGAACACCATTGTAAATGGGAATGAATCAAGCGGATTTTCTGAGAAATTGTCATGCAAACGACCTTGAATTTGATCGGGGAAATCGCGAAGACGCTCGTGAACACCCTGAACGAGCACAAGGGCCGTTTGTTACGGAGCTGTTTCCTTGGATGGTATGACATTCGAAAAGGGAGAGTGATCCTGAAAGTCGCTGAAACACTTGGAAAATAGACCAGGAACGACCCTGAGTGAGATCGGGGAAACCCAGAAGACCCCCCATGAACAAACATGAAATGTCACCAGGGCCGTCCTGTTCGGAGGGGGACACACGAAAAAGAGGGAATGGTCCAAAAAGTCGGTGAACATTGGGAAGCAGGCCAGGTTCGACCCTGAATTTTGTCGGAGAAACCTGGAAAACCCCCCGGGAGCAACCGTGAAAGGTCACTCAGGGCCGTCCAGTTTTGGCGCTATGGCCCCCGAATGGTGGGGACACCCAAAAAAGAGGGAACGGTCAAAAAGTTGGTGAAACACTAGTAAATAGTCCAGGAACGATCCTGAATTTGAATGGGGCAAACCATGAAGACCCCCTATGGGAACAACCGTGAAAGGTCAATCAGGGCCGTCAGGTTCGCAATTATGAAAACTATGAAATGATTCTGAAAGCAGGTGGAACATCTCGGCCAAGGACGACCTTGGGATTGATGGGCATATCCGAAAACCCCCTGGTCACAACCAGCTTGCATCTAGCAAACTTGCCCAAGCGAAATAAACATTCGTCAGCGGTCATAAAAATTTGGATGCATGGTTGGGTTCTCTTGGGCTATTTGCGGGCACTCAAACATTTTCGTTGAACGCAAGGCATCCTCTTCAAAAAGTGTCTATGGTCATTAGTTATTCCTTCTTGAACATTCCTGTGTATTCCTGTTCTTCCAGAGATTTTCAGTCGGGCCTGTTTCCGATCCGATTCGGGATCATTCTCGACATTTCACCAAGTTCTTCACTATCAGGGTCATTCGATGTTTTGATGCTTTTTCAAACTCTCGCACTTCCATCCCTCTCTTTGAAATGTTTGAATTCCTTGTTTTTCCTGGGACCACCATCTTTCGGGGGCCATAGCGCCGAACCGGACGGCCCCGGACGGCCGAACTACTCAGGATTTTTCCCTGGGGCTGAGTTCTGGATCCTCGATCAACTGCGAGAGTCGCCCCCAAAAGACTTCCAACTGTCTCACCGGCTATCAGGATCATTCCTTTTTTCGAGGGGTCCCCCATTTTCGGGTGCGCAGTTCCAAAATGATGAGCGCAGGGTGACCGTTTATGGTTGTTCCCGGAGGGGTTTTCGGGCATCCCCGATCAAATTCAGGGTGGTGGCTGTTCCCTGACGATTTCCAAGTGTTCCACCGACTTTCAGGGCGTTCTCCGTTTATCGGCAGTCTCACCAACCAACAGGGGTCCATTAGCTCCGAACCAGACAACCCTGAGTGACTGTTTCGGGTTGTACCCGTAGGTTTTCGTGTGCTGCCGATCAAATAAATCATTCAGAGTCGTTCCTGTCCGATTTGTAAATGTATCATCGACTTTCTCGGTCATTCGTGTTTTCGGGGGGCCTCTCCCACCATTGGGGTCATAGCTCCGAACCGGACAACCCTGACTGACCAATCAGAGTAGTTTTCGGGTGGCTACTGATTATTTATTCAGGGTTGTTCCCGGCCGATTTCTAATTGTTTCATCGACTTTCAGGGTCATTTCCTATTTTTCGGGGGGTCTCGCCCACCAATTGGGGCCATAGCTCCGAAACGGACAGCCATGAGTTACCGTTTAGGGTTGTTCCCGGGGTCTCCGGAGTTTTCCGGTCTTATGCATAGGGTCATTTCCGGCGGATTTTCCAAGTGTTTCTCGTCTTTCAGTGTCATTGTCTATTTTTCGGAGTCTCCAAGAATTCGGGGGCCACAGTTCAAAAAAGGACGGCCCTGGGTGGTCGTTTGTCCCTTACGAAAAAAGTCATGGTTTTGCCATGACAAAAGCATCATCGGAAAACCATGGCAATGTCATAGGGTTTTGGCCCCATGGTTTTACCATGACATTGTCATGGCCATGATTTGATCATGGACTTGCCATGGTTTCTCCATGACGGAACCATGGCGTTGTCATGATTATGTTCATGGCTTTCCCATGTTGTTGCCATGACTTTTCATGTTTTTGTCATGCTATTACCATGACTTTTCCATGAACCTCCATTTCTTTTCCTATGATTGTCCCATGGCATAACCTTGGTATATCCATGGATATATCATTGTAATTTCATGGTCTTGGCACGGCTTTCCCATGCCGATTCCATGACTCTGTTTCCGGCGGGATCATGGTTTTCCCATGCTGTTGTCATGATTTTGCCATCTTGGACGCCGAGACCGCATGACAAAGATTGTTAAAATTATCGTTGAGTTTTGAGACAACTAGATTGGGAATTTCAAAACTTGTTTCTCGATTCACTCAGATTTTAGCTTGATAATATGTTCTTCGCTGTGTGGCACTTAGTTGATGTCATTTGGCAGAATTTACAAGGCTCTGTCCGAACGGAAATGCATATTCGATAAATTGAAATTTGGTCTGAAACATGTGCTGCCATCTACGGGACAGTTTTTAATATGGATTTTTGCATTTGATGCTGGCAATCCTCGACTTTTGACTCTGATGTTCCAGAGTGTGATGTTGGTGTTCCAAAGATTGGTCTACCACACACCACCACATAATTGTCTGCATCCACCGCATCTCTGAACTGGCGCTATCGCATCCACGGCATCCCAAGAAGTGTAGGTAGGTGTTTTAAGTTGTCAACAACGAAGAAAACACCTGAACCAACTAATGTGATGCACGTGATGCATTGTGGGTGAAGTTTGGCTGGGTTTATGAGTTTTTTGTTTTCCCTCACCTTTTTACGCTTTGGTATAAACCTTACCTACCTTTGCTGACCTACCTAACCTGAATGAACCAAACTTAACCAAAAAAGGCATGACCAAGACCCAAGCCTCTTCCACCTAATCCCAATTACAAAAATTGAGAAATAAGGAAAAACAGTAATTTTTGTTGAGATGCGGTGGATGCGGTGGTACCGCTTCAAAGATGGGGTGGAGTCTGCGCAAAGATTCGGTGGATATGCTGCATGATGCGGTGGAAGTCAGGTCTTTTGAACTATTACATGATTTTTTGCTTTTTCCGCAAAGCAATTTTCGCGAGGGCTTTCATATGGGCGCCGATTCACTTCGGCGTTTTGCTTTGGGAGTTTAGCCGGTGCAGTTTTGTAGGGTTTCAGCACGAATGCAGCGAACCGAATGAGCACGCCATGTTCACACATCGTGAAATTTAATCATCCCTGGTTGTCGGACTGGTGAAGTTTTGGCCACGACAAATTTTGACTGCCTCAGTGCGCCGACAATGAGCCAAAATGCTTAGAAATGCTTGCAAAATGCTTGCAAAATGCTCGTATACAATCACGCTAATAACACCTGCATGTTGCTCATACCACAGGATCCTTCAATTCTCGAGTATTTTCTTCTCCATAATGTGAGAAAATGAGAAATTGAAATTAAAAATATTCCGATATTTGCCTCACTCAATTAGGAAAAATATTAAGGTATTTCGTTGGCCGCATGTGACGCAAGATGTTGATGAACACCAAATCAATTAAACAGGGTGTGTCAAAACCATGACGCCAAAAATCTAAAAAATGCCTTAGCATTTGCTCTGTTGGTAGGGCTCCGAAATTTTAAACAAGCTCTTTGATAGGAGGTAATGCTCATCCCGTATTAAGAACTGGTCAGAGTTCGAGCACAACAATACAACACTACGACCCAGCGCCGCAAATTGATCCGAACCATGGATTTTACCGAGCTGCTGATTCGCAAGTAATGCCTCTGAACGAGTCCGAAATTGAAATGCTGGTTGCTGCAGAAATCAATGATCCTTTTCCTGTGAGAATCGCGGTTATCTCACTCCGCTAGAAAGCCTTGTTGCAATCCTGCGCTTTAATTTCTGCCGCCTGACTAGGTATACAGTGAAAAGAAAGAAAAAGGTTTTCGGGGGCAACAGTGAAATGGGGAAAATCATGCACAAGCAGAATGCATTAATTCCGTCACGGCGGTACGAACACTTTGGCTGAGCCTCGGTGCTGAAGTACCACAGCTGAAAACTCTATTTTTCATGTGAGCTGAGTTGGAAAGTGAGGCATCGAATTTTTTTATAAAGAGACCACTCCGCATTGAATTAAGCTCAGACATTGCTTTCTCAAACAATTAAGGGAAATAATTGTTTTCAAAATGTTGCAGCGCACTGAAATTTACGGTCCTGCACTTGTTCGCACCAAATTCACTGCGCACTCAAGGCGTGAATTCACCGGCATTTTGGAGCTCCCAACAAAAAATTATTCTGCCCACAGAATTGGCGCTTCCATGATGTCATGGTAAGCCCATGACAAAAACATGGCAAAGTCATGACAACTGATATTTCATTTCATTTTCCATGATGGTCATGATTAAGCCATGATAAAAGCATGGTAAAGTCATGACAATTAAAACATCATGAGTTTCTGCATGATGGTCATGGTGAAGCCATGACAAAGTCATGGCAAAGTTATGACGGAAGAAATACCATGGTTTTTCCATGACAGTCATGGCAAAGTCATGGAAAAGTCATGGCAAAGTCATGACTTGTTCCGTACGGGGTTCCAGGGGTAATTTGGGATTCCCCCTATGTAATTCAGGGTACGTTTCCCGATGATTTCGCAAAAGTTTGGGATTTCCTTTTTGGCAAACACGCACTGCGACTGACTGCGCGTCGATCCCATCTGCGTCTTTCTCGTCCCTCTTTCGATGGTGGCGCCGCAGTTGCAGCAGAAATCCGCAGTCCACTCTCTGTCCATTGAAGAGAAGCTCTGTGCGCACACTATATCCTTCTACTCCGCTATGGTATATGTTTTATTTTCGCGCATTTGAACAGAAGCTTTTACAGCTCGTAAAGCCCTGGCTGAAATGATATCCTGCGAGATTCCGTTTGGCAGTTTTTTGTTTGTGTGTATGGGTTTTGGTAAACACCAGCTCGACGCACGTTTCCGCATTTGCAATTTGCCACCTTGACAACAAACTCCGTAAAATTCTAATTTGCAAATGCGGAAACGTCAATCGAGAAGCGAACAATGCCACGACGTCAAGGCAATCGATTGATTTCAACTTTACAGAACAGCATGGTGGTCAGAAGGTCCGTGATTGGAGCGGCCACCGTCTCATACAGTGCCACGGTTGCGGAATGACCCGCAATCGGTCCTCATCTCATTGCTCGCTGCACCCAAGAGGACGTGTATGTAACATTGGACCCTGTGGGACATTAGGACCTTATGGGACCGTGAGGACCTTGTCAAAAATGACACAGCCGATCTGAGACCCCAACAGACCACATGGCACCTTATGGGACCTTATGCGATTTGATCTCATTGAGTGTCATCAATTACACCTGCGAAAAAACCGATCGACATATTTCCGTGACTTGGCCAAACAGACTGGCTTCTGTCGCCCAAATACAAGGACACTGACAAAGTGAAGAATATGGCAAGGCCCCGAGGTTTGTGGGCACAAGGTCTATCCCAATGGCTATTGCGGGACAACTAGGAATGGGATCCAATATTTTAATGCCGCTGGGCTGGGAACGGAAATCCTGAAAGAAAAAAAAAATAATTTTGTGAAGACGGACCCACGTTTCCTGAAATAGCATAGTAAGACACTTTTTGATGACCCAGTTGGGCGACGAGATCGGGAAGGAACAAGCTATCGCTTTATGTCGTTGGCCGCAGGCCCATATCACCCGCGCCGATCAAAACATGATAACAAAAAACGGTAGGCCGCAATAAAATTGTCAACCAAAATGACCAGCAACGAAAAACCGAGCTGGCAAGACGGCTGCCCCATTTTTCAGAAATGCAATGAAGTCAATTCACTTTTATTGGAGGATATCATTGACGACTAGGGTGTACAGTGAGAGGAGACATTTTGCAACAGATGCGAATTGTAATACGGTGATCAGTCAGGCCAATAATTAGACCTTCTCTGCATTCACGCTTTCACCCATATATTCGTATAAGTATCTTTCAAATATCGTAAGCGGCAAAAGTCCCTATCTGCATGGCCGGACACCGGCCGCCGGAATTCAAGTGCGTTTTTATCGTTGAGAACGGGTACAGGGTGTTTAATTTTCATGCAATACTTAAATGTTCTTTCCCTTGCCTTGAAAGTCAACGCAGAATGATGCAGATCATGTTCGAATTGCCCCTCGTCAGTCCACAAGGCATAGCGTTGCAGATTGCGTGCCATGCATGTTAAATTTTCCAATCAATTCTGGGCTGTTGCGCCGCAGACGTTGCGAATGGCTTTATCGAGTAGCTTCTACGGTCTGGCGCTATCGCAAACGTTTGTCTTCATCATAACCATCTTCCGGGTTTTATTCATGTCTAAAGTCGATTTTGGCAAATGCGATTTTGGCAAGTGCATTTTCTGGTATGGTGGTCGCCATTTTTGACAGTGATGCGATTCGTTAGATGCCATGTTTTTCGAATATTGCATTTTAGCTAGACCATGATCAGCGCCAACAAGATCTCAATGACATGAAATTCCAGACGAAATAAAGTTCTCCGAGGCAACCATTCATTCAACTGCGGGCGTCTCTTACATTGCATGGCCCGTTGATGCGTAAAATTCACGCGGCGTCAAAGTTGCAAAGACGGCTTTAGGCACACCAAGTACGTTGCGCTGGCGCTTTTTATTGAAAAAGCAGAGTTCTGAACTTTATTTGGCTGATATGGACCAAGCGTCGCACGCTTCAAATTGACAGCAAATTTGAGAATATCGAGCTCGGCTCACAGCACGGTGATTATGTCAATATTTTTTACTCACGGCAATGAAAACATGCATGAAATTTACTTGCATTCAGATAGGCACATACGCATCTTACAGTCTCTGTATCCGGTTCTCTCGCTTCAAGCAGCTCCTTAATAAGTTTGAGTGAAATTATAATTTCCGCAAGCTGTTTTCGAAACAAAAAATTCAACCCCCCTATTCCTCTATATTCCAGATTATGCACGTCTTAGCACAACACATACTGAACATCTCAGGATTTTCGTACCAGCCATTACAATTTTGAATTCATCTAGATATGTACTGTAAGTTGGGTACGCAGTCAGAACTTTGGCAGAGAAGTATATCCTTTTCAACTGTGCATGGAGTTCTTACTGTGAGTGTCGCGAAACAATCGGTGTCGGAAAACACAAGTGACATTTTTTGCGTTGATGTTTGACACATGACGCTCTACAAGCATTTTTGATCTGCCACTACCCGCTGCAAAGTCTTGAGCAACGCTTTAACTGCAATCACTTGTGCATTGTCGTCACGAAATATAGCCACGACCATATATTTTACGAGTATGAAGACTACCTGAGCATCGTCCTGTGTGTGTTCATTGCACTGTTTTTATGTTGTGCATTTGTAGATGTGCACAGAATGTCACTGCTTGTCCCAGAAAACATAAATAAATATTTTGTCAGTGTTTGAACATACTTCTGACAACATGAAGTCCGGAAACACTTCACTTGTCGCGAAGAGTGGAGTCAAAGTGTGTGCAATCACTTGATAATTGTTGTCATAAATTATGTAACGATGACATCCTTTATAAGAATATAACTACACGAGTATCTTAGATGTCTTCTTTTCACCGTGATTTCATTTTTGTACATAAACATATTATGGCTGTGTCCTTAACACGAAGTTCTCATCTCTGTCTGCAGTATTGCCATCTTGGTTGAGTTGAAGGGCCTCAAGAGATGCAAAATGTTACCATATGTTGTAGACCATATTATAATATTAACGTCGCCTGCAAATAAACGGCTGTTGTTGGGTTGCTGTTGGTGAAAACAAGGGAAATGACATAAATGTAAATCAATAGCAGGATCAGACGAAGCAATTGCCCCGATAAATACCAGAAGAGAGACAAATCAGGAGAAATGCCAGTTTGGACTAACGCTACTTGGGAACTGCCCTCAATGAAGTATGTCGAAACACTGAATTTAAGGGTAGCAAATTGAATAATCCGCATTTGTGTAGGAGTTTCTCAATGAAGATAAGAGCAAATGCCTCGATGAATGCCTCCTCAAATGCTTCAAAATGCCTCTTGGACTGCTTTCCCGAGTCATTCACATATGTTTTGGACTATACACCTTGCTGCTACACTTGAACAGGTCCGATGTTTAGCATCTGTTTTGGTTGAAACCGAGCATGTGATGAGTTACTTTTGCTGTGCAGAAATTTTTAGGCCAAATCTGTTTCTCTGACATTGCCATTACTGTTGTTTTTAACATCTCTTTGACCTTGTGACTATGCCGAGCGTAACTTCAATGTTGTTGTTTTTTATCTTTTGTTTTTGTGTTCTCAGCACCAAATTCTTGTAGCTGTTTTTTGCCCAATAATAAATTATAAATAATGTCAAAGAAAATATCATGAATGAAGAGTACAATATTTATCTTCGTAAAGTCTCATCCACCAACGATAAAAGCTTCGATTGCTTGTCATATTTGCACGGAATCCGAATTCGTTGCGAAAACAATTTAACTTTTATTACATGTCAAGAAAGCTATCATGAAGTCAATATTTGCTCGACATTTTTCATGCCGCACAAGTGAGAGAGACGGGTGAAAATAAATCCCGTGAAATAAATCCCGTGTTGATTCGGCAGAAATCTATTTCTATAAGTGGACCACCACACTTTTTTTACCAATCAATAATTCACACTGTTCGTGATAAAGCGAAACAATGGTATTACCTGGACCGGGGCCAGACTGCCTGAAATTGGCAAATTATTTTAAACGCTCTTCTTAAATTCGAGGAGAAAGTCGGGCAAGTTAAGGAGGCTGATCATAATTTAAGAGATGAATCTGTCTATGATTGAGGGTATGACCTTTTTATCTCAGTATCTCTCGCGAATGATTTGCTATTCAAACAGGAGTGGCTATAGATCGGGATGTTCTTTAACAGGAGTAGCTATAGATCGGGAGTTTAAATGTGAGAACAAATCCGTAGTCGTGAGGCGTCAAAGACCTCTGTAGGATACTTTTGCTGCACCATTTTTCTGCCATATTTAATTTCTGTCTCGCTGTTACTGGCACCAATACTCTTTTCAGAATTTGATGATGTCATGTTTCCCAACATCGGATTCTTTCTTTCGCTTCCAACGACCAAAAACCATTTCATCAAATCAGTTCTTGTGCAGATTTTGTCAGCGAAAAGTAACAAGACAATGAGAGAAAATTAGGCCGAAATGATTGCGAAATCCTTGAAGTGAGCGAAATGTGTCCGACTGAATGTCGCCTTTTCCACCCACAAAAACGCCATCCAGAGGTCACCTCTGATATCTCCCCACGACAGCGAAACGGTCCCTGATGAACAAATATAAGAATGAATGATGAATGACTTAAATGAATGAAAATGAATGAAAAACGTGGATTTTTGAAATGCAAAGTGCAAGAGTATTTCGAAATCTCTTGGATTGGCTTGACATAAGAATTTGCTAAAATTGACAGAATATTACTCGAACCAATGGGAAGATTTTATGACAATACTAAAAACGTATTTTTTAAATAGACCTTTCTTCTGCCAGGCTGCCAAACTCCGTTGCAAATAAAGATGCACTCAAAATACGCGTCAAGTAAAGAAGGAATAAAAACTTTTAAATCTATGCAGCTCGTCTCCGTTACGTTCCCCCAGCTCGGCCAAAAGATGTCCTCATCCTTTAAAATTAAGACATCACTCCGAAGAACAATAAAGAAATCAGCATTAACGACGAAAAACATCAGCGAAAAGTAACAAGACAAATGAGAGAAAATTAGGCCGAAATGATTGCGAAATCCTTGAAGCGAGCGAAATGTGTCCGGCTGAATGTCGCCTTTGCCACCCACAAAAACGCCATCCAGAGGTCAACCCTGATATCTCCCCACGACAGCGAAACGGTCCCTAATGAACAAATATAAGAATGAATGATGAAAGGCTTAAATGAATGAAAATGAATGAAAAACGTGGATTTTTGACATGCAAAGTGCAAGAGTATTTCGAAATCTCTTGGATTGGCTTGACATAAGAATTTGCTAAAATTGACAGAATATTTCTCGAACCAATGGGACGATGTTATGACAATACTAAAAACGTATTTTTTAAATGGACTTTTCTTCTGCCAGGCTGCCAAACTCCGTTCCAAATAAAGATGCACTTAAAATACGCGTCAAGTAAAGAAGGAATAAAAACTTTTAAATCTATGCAGCTCGTCTCCGTTACAACGATACGATACGATACGATACGATACGATACGATACGATACGATACGATACGATACGATACGATACGATACGATACGATACGATACGATACGATACGATACGATACGATACGATACGATACGATACGATACGATACGATACGATACGATACGATACGATACGATACGATACGATACGGACGATACGATACGATACGATACGATACGATACGAAACGACACGACACGACACGACACGATCCGGTACGGTACGGTACGGTACGGTACGGTACGGTACGGTACGGTACGGTACGGTACGGTACGGTACGGTACGGTACGGTACGGTACGGTACGGTACGGTACGGTACGGTACGGTACGGTACGGTACGGTACGGTACGGTACGGTACGGTACGGTACGGTACGGTACGGTACGGTACGGTACGGTACGGTACGGTACGGTACGGTACGGTACGGTACGGTACGGTACGGTACGGTACGGTACGGTACGGTACGGTACGGTACGGTACGGTACGGTACGGTACGGTACGGTACGGTACGGTACGGTACGGTACGGTACGGTACGGTACGGTACGGTACGGTACGGTACGGTACGGTACGGTACGGTACGGTACGGTACGGTACGGTACGGCACGGCACGGTACGGCACGGCACGCTACGCTACGCTACGATACGATACGATACGATACGATACGATACGATACGATACGATACGATACGATACGATACGATACGATACGATACGATACGATACGATACGATACGATACGATACGATACGATACGATACGAATACGATACGATACGATACGAAGCGATACGATACGATACAATACAATACAATACAATACAACGACTTACATGCACTTTGTTAAAATAAATCGAGATTTCAGCCTCTTTGTTTGGCACAATTTCAAAGTAGTTGTTGATTGCACTTCAGTTGAGCCCCTTTTTCAAAATGCCTCGGATATATCTTACAATAAAAAAAATTAGACGGCTTCTTAAATAGCGACGTGCTGACAGACTAAGCCGGATGGAAGTCTGCATACTATAACTTCAAGGAAACTCAACAATCTACAAGTCTAGTTTGTAAGAAACTCCCGATATAACATACCTAGAATTTTTCTCATGGACTTTAACGGATCAAACAGTAACGACAGCATAAAAATGAGCTGCTCCACATTTTCTGAAAATGGCATATACAGGGTGTCCCGTAAATCAACCCACCGAAAAATCAGAACAGATAACCCAGGATAGTACAAATCGACCTTAATCAGTGGAAAAAATTGAACCGACACCCCACTACTGAGTCATGCCCCCCAAAAAACCCTCAAAATTGACCGTTTTGGGGTATTCATGGGGGAGGTAAGATTTGGTAGAACAATCAAATTTTAAGAACAGGTTCTATGAAAAACAAAAACAGTTCAGTCGAAAAATCGAAAAATCGAAAAATCGTCCTGGCCTGGAATTCCACGCAGTGCCCCCAAAAAATCCAAAAAAGCCCAATTTGGGATTGTTTTGGGGAAACTGAGTTATGGAGATTTGGGGTATTCAGAGAAAAAACTTCCTGCGACCCTCGCATTTACACGCATTTTAATTGGTTTTGGACAACTCATTCACAAAGGATATGTGACATAGGAAAAAGTATGAAGTCATTTAAAAAGTGGGCAAAAAGAACGCAACGTTCTGCCCTTGATCTCTCCAAAATGAATACATACAGCATGAAACTTAAAACAATAAAATTAAGGCTTAACCGTAACCTATACCGTTTGCACGTACGTTATATCCGTTGCACACACGTTGGAATAAACAATAATTTTCATGCGTATCTCACTTCGTGATTTCGTAGGCAGAGACATTTTCTGTGTGAAAGACAACCACAAATCGCCCATTTCATGCCCCATCTTTGATGGCGATAAACTGTATCTGTTTTTCAACGCCACAGAGGAGGACTCTTGCTTCCAACTTCAGAACTGATCGCAACAACTTTGTATAAAGATTGAACTTTGGTAATTTCTTGGTTTTTACGAGGAAGAATTTCATGAACACTGTTTGAAATTTGCTGAACTATTTGCTGATTTATTCAAATGGCGAATTTATTGACCATTCTCCCACCAAACTACGAGAATGATGAACAAGGAAAAATGATCAAATCTATATGAACAGCTCGGCTATAGTTGTCCAAGCTCACATGCCGATTAAAGAGCAAAAGAAATCACAATTTTTATACATACGTTTCGCAAATTTTGAGACACTCGTAGTGAAATCTAGCTAACAGCATGAGGCCACATCTCTTGCGTGCACACCTATCCAACTCTTGCATGCCGCAAGAATTGGAAGAATGAATTCTCTACCGCGCCCTTTGCCATTTTCGCTTTGGTAATTTGACCCTACATGTTTGATGGAAATTATGATTTCCACGAAATATAACCAATCATTTCCTGGCTATGAACACAGCAATAATTACCGTGCCTTATTCTCGAAATTCTTTTGAAACGTTCGGTCTGTCTTACACCTAATCGTTTTACCAAATTCATATCAAATTCATATCTGGGACATATGAGGTTATTCAGACACATCAAACCAATTATGGTATGTCCCTCGTCACTTTGGAGTACAAATGTGCTCGCAGGGGATTCAGGAAGGGTGAACAGATGGAGACATTTCCATAAGCAAGAAAAATATCCTGTTTCATACTTTCAAAGTCAGTCACCGTTAGCGTTGATGCAGTGATAGATAACTGTAATTCTCTATACCGGGGATATATGCCTGAACATCCTCTTTAATCTCTAGTCTCACAACACCGTGCACACTTAGTGCAACTTTCTTGGGCTATATAGCTGAATTCATCATAAAGTTTGGTTAAGCCGAAATATCAGAGACAAAGGGAAGGTGCTACACTCCCACTTTTGCCGCAATTAAAAGGTGCTACACGCCCAGTTTTACCTCCATCGATGACTCTTCGTTTCTGGCCTCAGCCAATCAGAAGCCAGTATTTGGCGAAAGCCCCTACCCCATCCAACCCCCAACGAATACCTCCCCATAGCCCACACCTCGTAGTCCCACCAACGATGTACAGGACGTTCCAAAATAAGTGGAACTATTCTTGTGAACTATTACGGGTAGCTGTTTGGAAACAACGTTGGAAATTTGGAACGACCTACGTTGATGA
>JASGXE010012460.1:0-39660 GCA_030068105.1 Sinentomon sp. SZTP_YWyxl
TGTTGAGAAAATTTCATTTCTATGTACAGTGCTTATTCCTTTTCCATTGCTGCGAAAGATGTACCGTTTGTTGAATTGGTTATTGAGTTGAACCTGAGGGTGAGTTGCAATGGGGAATTGGAAACCAAACGGCAAACACAATCAGACGGTAAGCAGAAAAACACTACCAACCAACACAAGAATTGCTGCAAGGGAGACGCCGAAGAATGCGATTGACCTTGAAATTGTTGGAGACACAGCGGAAAGGGAATTCCAGTCTCTAATAGTGCCGGAGATGCGGAATTAAAAATCAATTGGGTGCTAAAAAGGCAGCAGTGAGCGCAAGGCCTTTTTCTGTTCTGCTCAGCAGTCGTTTTAGGAAGGATCAAACGAGAAGGGACTGAAATTCCTATGCTGGTCTTCGAAGGACCTGGAAATGCTGAAGTGCGCAACCATGGACAAAACAACTGGAATATTAGAGGGCGACAGGCTATCGTGATAGCGGCGCTCATCTTAAAGAGCTGCTCCAGACTGCACGCACCTGCAATTGGGTTTGCGAGTCAACAAACCGCATGAGTCAATTTTCCCTTTTCGTGAGAAATGTGAGACAGATTATTGAGAGACATCACAACAGCAAGAGGTCTTTCCAACCGTCACCACGCAACCTGCTGAGGAGGCGTGGTGATACCTTGGAAAATTTGCAACTCTTATGAGTTTCTCGACCTTGTTTTTATTCAGTGACATGGCCGCGCTGCCTTCTTTAGCCATTAACATGCCGATAACTTCCAACAACACACGTTAAAATTATTTGGGTATAGCAGTGATCAAGCATTTCCAGAAATAGGATCTGAATATCCCGCGAGGTCGCCCGTCCTTCAAGGTGTTCACCCTCTGCCCAACTCAGGATGGTTCCTAATGTATCATAATTGGACTCCTGTGGGGTTTTGAGTATTAAGATGCGTTCATGTGCGTCTTTCATTTCCTTCTGCAGGCCTTTCTATCCGGCCGTTCCCGGCCTGTATCACCAGCACAGTTTGACGAGCAGCCGATCAGTGACCACCGCAAATCCGATCGATTCTCCAAAGAAGAGACAATTGCCTCAGATTCCTCCTCGGCAGATGGCGCCAATTTCGATGCCACTTCCGCCACCCAGTGCCTCATCGCGGAGTTCCCGTTTCTATCAGGTACGTCTGCTTTGCGCCTGTCTTGCGTTTTTGACCGTTTTGTTTGAAATCCATCGAAATTCAACTGCAACTCCCAAACATCTGCTCTGGAGCATAATCCCATGGCCAAACTGGATACCAGCCCCCTAGTATTCCAAAGTCCGATTTAAAAAAAAAAAAATAAATTCCCTCTATATCAGCAATCACACCTCTTTTGCCCTCTTTGATGGTCAATCAATATCCTCATCAATCATGGTCAATATGGTCAATATGGGCAATATGGTCAATCAATATCCTCCAAGAGGTAGCAAGTGAACGCATGGTAGTTGCTTTGAAATTCCTCAGTGGGTCTTCCATCTCTTGTCGGCCAACTTAAATTTGAAATGAATGCCTCTATAAGCAAATATACGGAGTCTACCAAAAGTCCTCGAACATAGAGAAATTTTAAAGTTCCAGTTAAGCCATCTTATTTCAACAGAGCGTGATGCAACTTTTAGCCTCACACGAGTGTCATGATGTTTTGCGGCACATGCTGCCATTGATTCCAAATGGCGATTGAGTTAATGATATCCAATGCTCGAAGACTTTTGGTAAGAAGAGTACTGATGGGAAATCAAATGAATCGCGTTTTGCACCTGGCCGCGTCTGTGTAATATTAATACTGCTGGGTTTCGTGTTTGTTGGACCAGTTGTTGCGCGTTGAATTTCTATGAGTGCGTTTTCGTGCCGGTCACTCAGGGTCTGTGGTTCCGCTCTTTGTTTGAAAGGGCCCCAATGACGATCAAACATATGCTTGTCGAGCAAGTTTGTTTGATAAGTAAGTTCAGCTAATTTGGTCGTGTGTGGCCACAGTTCACAATTAATGTTACAGCAAGTAAGTTTGACGTGGCGTCAATTTGTCTTTTCTGAAATCGGCAGAACTTGCAGATTGCCAAATGGACGTTGGCAAATATGTTTGTCAGACAGGCAGTCAAAGCTGAAAAGCGTGATGTCGTCTAAATCTGCAATGGCTCTCATATCAACAGTAGCACACACGAGAGAGCGCATGCAGTCGACAAATCGGCAATAAGTTAGCGCCTTAAAAACTGTGTTCGCAAAAAAGCACACGCTCCATTCAAGGAAGCTCGACATGAGCAACGATAAAGACGCGATTTAAATAATTTACCATCTGTACAGAGTTTGGTGCCGCTTTCTAAAAATATGCCCTGTTCAATTTTCTCAGCCTTGCTGACGTTCTACGATATGTCTTTTCTGCTGTGATATTTGGGATTTCAATGCGCGCCGAATTCTTGACGACTCAACTCTCTTTGAAAGTCTGTGGACAGACGTTTATTTATGCGTGAATTCCCTGTTGAAAATATGTAGGCCGATTTGTGTAATCATTACGGGTTCCCAATTCTGACTTAATTTTCACTGAAACGTTTTTCAAACTGAAATACGTGTTTTTTTTGGTCTTTTTTTCAGGACTTTGACGAAAAGACAAAGGATTTGAGAGTGCGATTGAGGCAAGCTCAAAGATATCAGACGAGTTCCAGATTTCCAAGTGAGTGCGATTACTTTTTTCCATTTCAAAGCGCAGTTTTACTTATTGAAGCGGGATTATATCTATCTATCTATATTTTATATATCTATTTATTTATTCATTAATTCAAAACAAATGCTGCGAAATGGCAGAAATATTGACACGCCATACCACATCAATTAAAATCAAATTCGTCACAATTTCTGAAATAAATAGGTATTCCCAGCACCATTGTCAACTTTATGATATCAATCAGTTCAATGACATAAATGTGTGCAAAGATCAAATTGCGTAAAGAGCAAGTGGCATATTGCAGAAACACTCCCAAAGCTCCCAGTGAGACCCAACTTTCGCAAATTGTTGCAAATTTTTGCATTTGAATGTGACATTTTGAGAGATATCTCGCCCGAAAACTCCCTCAACGCTGAGAGAGAGGCTCTCTGCAATAAGACTGGTAAGGGTTGTAACTGGGATGAATTACTCGCCCTCTCGTCAACGTGGAGCAACCTCTTGTAAATGGTCGTTTTGAGTAATGTGGCGGTGGAATTAATGTACTCATACTCGTACATGTAAAATTTGCAAACCGTTCAAATTTTTGTTAAAAATCCATGCTGCAGAAATTGAAGATCATCTTTCACAAGCGAGGCCAAAATCTGGCACCGTCTCACAAATCCTTCTCCAATTTCAACCGTCTCCACAAGAGCAAAAACAAAAGAAAAAAACTTTCCGAGGGCAACAGTTAAATGGGAAAACACATGTATGAGTACAAAACGGAGTACACGAATAAATTCATTATGTTCGCCACGGGAGAGAGGGCAGACTTCTGGAAGCGAAGCTCCCCCGAGCTCTTTTGGTGGATGGTTTAGACTGTCACATGCCGGTTTCTTCACATCCCTTAAAATGTACAAAAGTGTGGGTGCAGTGTTGATGAAACTAATCTATTCAAATTTTCAGTAGCAATAAATGAAGTGACCATGGAGACCGCGGAAACGCGTATTCATTTTCTATTGTTGCGGAAGATACATCCTTCTATTGAATTGAATGCTTATTTGAGCCAGAGGGTGAGTTGCAATGGGGAATACGGTCGTAAATGAATCCGGCAGAAATGGTATATGGTCATGCAAAAATGGTGTAGTTCATCTTGCTGCAAAATGCAAAAACGTAAGTTGGTATAGAAACATTTTTTATCGACTAATTGCCGAAGATCGTAGTTGAACTACAGTCCTAAACTGAATTAAACTCCTAATCTTACTCCTTACCTTAAACCCAATCTTACTCCCAATCTTACTCCTGATCTTACTCCTAATCTTACTCGTAATCCCCCTCCTAATCTCACTCCTAATCCCCCTCCAAATCTTACTCTTCTCTACTTCTAATCTTACATCTTAATCCTGATCTTGCTCCTTATTTTTCTCCCAATCATACTCCTAATCTTACAACTAATCTTACTCCTACTCTTACTCCTAATCTTACTCCCGATCAAACTCCTTGTCTTTCTCCTAATCATATACTTATAATCTTGCTCCTAATCGTACCCTAATCTTACTCCTAATCTTACTCGCAATCCTACTCCTAATCTTACTCCTAATCTTATTCCCCGCAGGTGGCAGCACGTCATATCGTTCCTACAGCGGAGGAGCAGTTTCCGAGGGTGAAACTGAGCCAATGATAAGGGCGACCGGTCGAGTACCGAGCTTGGTGTTGGGTCATGCCGGGAGTCGACCGCTGGTGTCGCCAAGCGGAGAGGGATTCGAGTTTGGCGACAGTGATATTGAGAGTGTTGTCAGTCTGACAAGTGCCTTGTCTACCCAGTCCGATTGGCCTCACTCCAGCACCAGGAGAAAAGCAAGGTGAGGATGCAGCTTTGGAATTTTCCCGCGCGCTGTGTTTTTGGTTGATGCATTTTACGTAAACCTCGCAATGTGGAAATGGCCACAAAAGAAATTAATGTGGGCATCCAATTCCTTCTTTGCATGGGGTCACGAAAGTTTTGTTGAGCCTCGCTGACCAAGAGTTGGCCCATGACCAAATCCTGCAGTGTGCGTTAAATCAGAAGCTGCTCCTCCAACTGGCGAAGAAATGATGTGTGTTGCATAACGCATAAATTAGTTCGGCGCAAACACATTTAATCAGAATCTGCTTCTCCAATTGGCGAAGAAATGATGTGTGTTGCATAACGCATAAATTAGTTGGGCGCAAACGCATTTAATCAGAAGCTGCTTCTCCAACTGGCAAAGAAATGATGTGTGTTGCACAACGCATAAATTAGTTAGGCGCAAACGCATTTAATCAGAAGCTGCTTCGCCAACTGGCGAAGAAATGATGTGTGTTGCATAACGCATAAATTAGTTAGGCGCAAACGCATTTAATCAGAAGCTGCTTCTCCAATTGGCAGAAGATATGATGTGTGTTGCATAACGCATAAATTAGTTAGGCGCAAACGCATTTAATCAGAAGCTGTTTCTCCAACTGGCAAAGAAATGATGTGTGTTGCATAATGCATAAATTAGTCAGGCGCAAACGCATTTAATCAGAAGCTGCTTCTCCAACTGGCAAAGAAATGATGTGTGTTGCATAACGCATAAATTAATTAGGCGCAAACGCATTTGATCAGAAGCTGCTTCTCCAATAGGCAAAGAAATGATGTGTGTTGCACAAATGCATAAATTAGTTAGGCGCAAACGCATTTAATCAGAAGCTGCTTCTCCAACTGGCGAAGAAATGATGTGTGTTGCATAGCGCATAAATTAGTTAGGCGCAAATGCATCTAATCAGAAGCTGCTTCTCCAACTGGCGAAGAAATGATGTGTGTTGCATAACGCATAAATTAGTTAGGCGCAAATGCATTTAATCAGAAGCTGCTTCTCCAACTGGCGAAGAAATGATGTGTGTTGCATAACGCATAAATTAGTTAGGCGCAAACGCATTTAATCAGAAGCTGCTTCTCCAACTGGCAAAGAAATGGTGTTTGTTGCACAACGCATAAATTAGTTTGGCGCAAACGCATTTAATCAGAAGCTGCTTCTTCAACTGGCGAAGAAATGATGTGACTTGCATAACGCATAAATTAGTTAGGCGCAAACGCATCTGATCAGAAGCTGCTTTTGATAGTGAAAAAAGAGTCTACGCCCGAGTCTCCCGTTCCCAATCGGACACTTTTCAGGACATTTTGGAGACCCTCCGACGAGACAACCTGCGGGGCACACGATGTCACGTAAATGACCACCAGCTTTGAGTCACACGAGGCGACGTTGGTTGAAATTTAGGTAAAAAAAAACGGAAAATCACCTTCTGGCGTTGTTAGAGTGTGGCAGTGCAAAATGGAATTCGGACAGGGGTAAAGCGTCCTTTGTCATTCATGCTATGGTTCACTCATCACCATTCACTACAAGTAATGGAAACACGCGAACCAGAACATCACGACATTCGTGCAAGGAGTGGAACTGCATAAAGTCCTGTTGAAATCGGATGGCATCTGTTTTCGCCGCCCAATGGAATTTCTGCTGTTGGAAAAATTTCGACCAAAAATGCCATCCACAAAGACAAAAACTGCTGATATCCCTCTGCCTTGTTCGTTCCTCTACCATCCTCATGACCAGGCTTTTGTGTTCTAAATTGTGTCTCTGTCTTCCTTTTGTGTCAACACTCTAAAATTCGATTGTTTTCAGCGATTTCGATTCGCGGCATCAGCGCGGCATGTCTGCACGTGCAGCTGAATTGGAGGTGGGCGGCAGCAACGGTGGCTCCACCTCCGGTTCCTTCCACAGCGGAGTAGCTCCACCTCCACCACCGCCTTCTTCCTCTGCGTCATCGTCGGTGGGCGTTCCTCCGTCTTCAAGGAATCGCTTCAGCAGGAATCTGTCAACCGAACTGACACAGGAGGAGAAAATTGGTGAGACATTTTTGACCTTTCCATTTTCAGAAATGTGATGGACCTGAGGTTGAAGAGAGTGTAACAGGTGCCCATGACTGTCTCAACGCAAGTCAAACTCTGCAGATTTAGACGTGTCAACAGTGCTCCCGTCATTGTAATGCAAAGGAATGTAGACGTAGCAATGGTTGAGAACTACGCGCTCGTGCATCCTAACGAGAACATTATTGTGTTTAAACCGCACAAGCGAACCGAAGGGAGGAAGCGAAGTTCCGATCACAAACGAACAGGGCGGAGCATGCGGAACTTTGTTTAGGAAATAGATTTGGCCTTGCCCAATCCAACACTGAGCCAACGCAAACAGCTCTACGCTACGGTTTGCTCCCACAGAACTCTCGTTCTCTTTCTCATGAATTTGACTTACACGTAAAGGTACTATACTGCAGGCTGCTTTGCTGTCAGAATCAGAATGCTCAACCGTGAATTCCAGAGCCAAGGTGAAGTCACGGAAACCAAACATGGAGCACTGGATCCGTCACGCCATGTGGTGGACCAGCTCCCCGTGGATGGGTCCACCAAGAAAGCAGCCCTCCATGGTTGGAGGAGGGAGGCTAACGGCCTCCAAATCGGGAAAGCCCAAGGAAAATATTCCGTTTGAGTGTGCTTTCGATCGGTTTACCTTTCCACGAACTGACCTGACTACTTGTCTAGCCACATACAGACAGAACCGAATCATCACATTTGCTCCTTGCGGAGGCTAAATTATTGGTCAGATAAGGGAAGATTGGAGGATACAAAGTCGAAAGAGGTTGAATAAGCGTAGATTTAGTTGGAATTTCTTAAATCAAACTCTTAATATTCGAAAGAATCACAATCCCTGTCGTCATCTTTCCATTTCGGTTACCTTTTTACCTGGGCACTGTTTCGTGGCTCACCCGTTCTCATTCACTGCACTTATAGTCTACCAATCATCTACGGTTCTTCCAGTACTGTTCAAGGGAAGGTTTTCAGCGTGAAACTACATATTTGAAAAAAACAAAAACCATTGATATAACAAGAACGAACAGAACAAAACACAGCACAAAACCACCGAACAAAACCATTTTTGAAGTGGATATTTTGGCTGGACAGAATTGACACGAATCCCTCCGCCGTTGACAATCAAGTTAGTTCTTCACTTGCTAGTTCTTCACGCCACGGTGAAGTGCGGCACCTGCGATCCTTGATCATCACCTTGGTGGTCCACCACACACTGCACACCTGATCTGCGCTTAAGTGAGTGTGAGAGAGAGAGAGAGAGAGAGAGAGATAGAGAGAGAGAGAGAGTAGAGAGAGAGAGAGAGAGAGAGAGAGAGAGAGAGAGAGAGAGAGAGAGAGAGAGATAGAGAGAGAGAAGAGAGAGAGAGAGAGAGAGAGAGAGGAGAGAGAAGAGCATGAAAGCCTGCTCAACGACTCTAATCTCCCTTGCAGAAGTGTTATCGATTTCAGAGCAAACTCCTCTGGAACAAGACAAAACTTTGATATTAATTGGGCTACTTTTTGCTTCGGAGAGATCACTTGGACATTTACCAGGTGATGTGGGCGTTTCACCGGTATCTGCGGGTGAAATGACTCGTTTTGTTGACTTACCACGGTGCTCCAGTTGACTTCCACGGTTGCAAACATAAGACAACATCTGGAAATCACATGACATTTGGCATGGTGAAACACCCCAAGTTGGGGTTGAATATTTACAGTTGTTCCTCCGCCGTCGGAGTGGTATTTAAAAATGACTATTTTAGAACCTCATCCAGTCCAGAGCGCCATACGTTGGTGCCCATATGGATGCATTGCACAAACAGGACACAACGCTCATGCAGTGGCACCAAGATCAGAGTTCCACCATTGGCGCCTTGCATTCCAGATACAAAGATCAGGCATGCAGCAGAGAAAATGTTTAGTAGGAGCAGAGCGCCCTATGTGTCACTCTGGACTTCGAGGTCAATCCATATGCCTGTGTCTGGCCTCTATTAAGTGGAAAGCAGAGCGCCACACATGGCGTCTGGACTTGATGACAAAGGAGCCGATTTTAATTGGACTTAAAAAGGTCGATTCTGGTTCGGATTATGCACATCTACGAGTGCTTCTGTGGCATGCTAAATTTCGACAATTGCCAAAGTGGCATTCTTAACACCTTCAAACGTTTTTTTGTTCCCCGCAGATGGTAGCCTCAGTGACACTGCCGTTACTTCACTCCACGGTCTTCATCACCATCATGGTCACAGAAGGAGGGCAAATCTGGACGAAAAGGGGTCACCGTCGGGTCCTCTCAACAAAAAGAGCAGCTCAACCACACAGCTTTCAGCAACTGGTTAGATGAGTTCCACAATTTCTTGATTTTCATTTGGTCTCATGGATTGATCACGAGCATAGTTGAGGTAGTGTTGGGAATGGGATTGATGTCTTCCTCTGCCAGTTTGAACTTTCATCTCAAATTCAATTTCTTTTAGCCACTTCCTACCTAAATTTTTGGAGGCTTTTCAAGGTCCGTCTTTTCCTTCAACTCGTTTAATTGCTCAGAAACAGTTATGACGTCAGTGTGGGTGTACAGGCTTAAGAGGGACCAGAGTCGCGAGAATTCTGAGGAAAAGTGTGTGCTTACCCAGGTCAATATTGCCGTGTCTTGACCCCTGAGATGGCCGTTTCCGGGGGGCCATGAGCAGAAGATCCAACCAAAGAACGCACGAGCACACGTCCGTATTTGATTTTCAAGAGTTCATGACCTCAATGGTGACCTGAATGGAGATTGTCAATAGTTGATGACCTGATCTTCCACCTAGGAAAGTTCTGCCAGGTGCTGTCATTTTTAGGGTTAATTTTCCCCAGAAAACAAACACACGCGACCCCTTGTTGTGCACGTTAGGACTGGTTCTCCAAATGCATTGGTACCTACCACAAGCCAACAGTTTGACAGATTTATAAAAATTAATTAACCCTTTCTCTTGTTTCAATCACTGATTTCACGTATGCCTGCAACTCAGGTCAGAAGAGGCGACTGGGCTTCGGTCGCAAGAGTAAGTCGCCGATTACCGTCCACAGGAGCGAGGAGATCGTTCCGGACGACATAAGGACTGGCGGCACTGTGCTGGTCGCACCGCCGTCCTTGCCCAAATCGCACCAGCCTGCGCCCAGCATATCAAGCGGCGAGGACGGGTCCGATGGTGACAGGTTCGGTTGATTTGGATGACCAACAGTGACAGCATTTGGCAGGCATGGCTATTGAAATACTGCAGGGCATGCAATACAGTCTGCCACATGGCCTATTACCATTCTAAATATGAGTTAAACTGACTGCTAATTGGGACCATTTCTATCCCGTTGCATTCAGACCATTCCACTCAAGTCAGTTTCACGGTTGGGAAGATTAATTATTTGACGACTTTTGGCTTTCATTATTTTGTCGTCGTATCATCCCAATTTGAGTTTACAATGCCAATGGTTTCTTTCAGGCTGATGGGATTTGGCCTCTTGTTTGCTTAGCCTTCAGTATTTCAAACACTGTGCCTGCCAGCACCAAAAAAGAAGTCAACCATGCAGTTGAAAAAAGGTCACCAAGAACCAAATCACCCGTCTCTTGAACAGTGCTGATAGCATTACCCGCACCTCCCCTGCGCGCGCTAGGGGTTCACCGTCAATGGTAAAACTGTGGAGCCGATTTGTTGTATATATTTATGGTTTTGTACATTTGCCTAGGAATGTATTTGCAGTTAATCGATATTTATACGCCAGCATAGTCAGCTATAGTTTTGCTTGCATTTAGTGTTCGAATAGAATCAGTTACAGTTTTAGTTGCAGGACCAATGCAACCCGCTCATACAATACAGAGCTGGTTACTGAAGGCTTGATTTTGGCTTAGTTTGTGGCATGACGCGGATCAGGAAGTCTGCGAAGTCTCAATGTTCAAAGGCATTGACCTTTCAGATGTGGAAGTAGTCAGTTAGCAGCATTCGTTTAGATCGAGGGTGGCACCTAGACATAAAGTTTTATCTTTGCCATCAATCTCCAGCTTGTACTATTCTGCCGTTTTAAGCGAACTTATTTTCCCGCAGGACTCTGAAGTCCACTTCACACCTTTGCCAAACAGCTGTGCCAAACAGCTTGTGCCGCAAGTGTGTACCTCGCCAATCATGCTTTGCTGTCGTTCCATGCCACCGTCACAACCGCTTTCTTTTAATCATGCTCTCTGTAATTCCAACGTTGGACAGCAAGCTGTGCGGCAAGTGTTGTCATAATGGACATTGTTTATTTTGTGCTGTACAAAGTCGGCAGGCCAGAATAATGGTATTCCCAGTCGGAAATACGAGGCAGACTAAGCCTGTAAATAAAGAATAACGCCAGGGAAATTCAGGTATTGCAAGAGAACGCAAATGCTTTCTGGTGTTTCAACCATTGCTTACTAGAACCTTCCTTGCTCTGTCATAGCTAAAATTTAAAAAGCATGTTCCCACTTGTCGCAAAAACGCAAATTTGACGCACGTCATCGATGCCGAAATTATTTTGCATTCGGACGCACTCTCTGCGTCGTGATTTGATTTCTTTGCCTGGCGTGAGTCCCGGACGCGCAATATAAACGCGCCAGTTGCTTCAAGTGGGAATAGGCTTAAAAGTACAGCACCTACCATAAGTACCATAAGCTGAATTTTAAAACATTAACAGAGGCTGGCGGGTATGGTCGCCGACAGCAGCAACGCTTCCCACAAGGAGCTTCCAGTTCCGGCAGCGTTACCCCAACCACACCCCAGGCCAGCATGACACGAAGTGACGAAATTGGCGCCTCGGTTTCTTCGTCGTTGTCCACAACGCCCACCCCCAGCAGGCTGTTCGTCAAGCAATCGTCCAAGGATTCGAACAACGGAAGTGGAAACAGCATCAGCTCGGAAGGGTCGGCGTGAGTGACACGTTTCCTGTGACTCAGTCCAAGCTTGCTTGCGGTCCTTCTTTCTGACTGCTCCGATTGCTCCTCCTCCTGTTCTCTGACTCAGACTGGGATTGGCTGTGGCTGCTGTGAATGGGCGTGGTTTCTTTCTCATCGCATCGTTTTCTGCTCGTCGCCTGTTCTTCCTTCTTTCTTTCTCTGTTCGTTCGCTTCATCTGCATCTGTACAGCTCTCACGTTCTGAAAAACACTTTTTTGCAATCTTAATTGCTCACACTTGTGCACTTTTTCTGAAACGCTTTTTATGCTTGCTTGTCTTCAAAGTGGGAATTTAAATAGTACGATTTTTTTGCACACCCCGTTCCACGAAATTTGCGACTGTTTATAAATTTCGGCGCCTTTATTCGAACCCCAGAATACATCAGTCCCTGCATTCGCAAGCATTCGCATCAGCGAGGAAAACCTGGACGAGTTACAAATGAGTCAGCAACACACGAAATCAAAGAGGATAGCAATGCAACTCTGCAATAGAAATGAAAGTTTCTCAATTTTAACCTGTGTTAAGTAAATGTGGCACTTTTTTCCACTTGGACAATGGGGGCAACAGAAAAACGGAAAAGCCACGAATGTGGACACATTAACATTTCGCTCCTGTAAACCTACGCACGTTTAACGTGAACGTGTGAACGCACCTTTTTGCGAACCGCCCTTACTCGTTGCGAGTTAATTTGATAGCACGTTTAACGTGAACGTGTGAACGCACCTTTTTGCGAACCGCCCTTACTCGTTGCGAGTTAATTTGATAGCACGTTTAACGTGAACGTGTGAACGCACCTTTTTGCGAACCGCCCTTACTCGTTGCGCGTTAATTTGATAGCACGTTTAACGTGAACGTGTGAACGCACCTTTTTGCGAACCGCCCTTACTCGTTGCGAGTTAATTTGATAGCACGTTTAACGTGAACGTGTGAACGCACGTTTTTGCGAACCGCCCTTACTCGTTGCGAGTTAATTTGATAGCACGTTTAACGTGAACGTGTGAACGCACCTTTTTGCGAACCGCCCTTACTCGTTGCGCGTTAATTTGATAGCACGTTTAACGTGAACGTGTGAACGCACCTTTTTGCGAACCGCCCTTACTCGTTGCGCGTTAATTTGATAGCACGTTTAACGTGAACGTGTGAACGCACCTTTTTGCGAACCGCCCTTACTCGTTGCGCGTTAATTTGATAGCACGAAAACATGAACGTGTGAACGCACCTTTTTGCGAACCGCCCTTACTCGTTGCGCGTTAATTTGATAGCAGCCCTTTCAATTTTTCTTTGGCTTATTTGTCAGGTGTTGGCAGTGTTTTGCCCAATTCAAATTTCCTGGAAAAGTTTCTGACAACGTTTGCCCACCACATAAATTTTTGGCCATCGTTTCATACCAACCCAACGTCTGAATTTTCTGCAAACGTTTTGACCACCGTCTAAATTTTCTGCCAAAGTTTTATCCACTGTGTAATTTTCTGCCAACGTTTGCCCACCATGTAGATTTTACACTAACGATTTAATCACTGTCTAAATTTTGTGCCAACTTTTGCCCACTGTTTAAATTTTCTGCGAAGGTTTTTTTCCCACGATCGAATTTTTCTGCCAAAGTTTTGTCTAACATTTACATTTTCTGCCAACGATTTACGCGCCGTTAAATCCTTTGCCAACGTTTTTGTTGGTCGAATTTTCTGTCGCACGGTCCACTTTTTTTGCAAAATTTTCAACGTGAAAATTCTGCCATCGACAAAATTTCCTGCGAATGTTTTCCCCATTCCAAATCATCAGCCAACGTTTAGCTCACCGTGTGAATTTTTGCTAACAATTTACTCACCGCTTACTTTTTGCGAACGTTTTGCCCACCGTTTTGACCACCGTTTTGCCCACCGCTTACTTTTTGCGAACGTTTTGCACACCGTTTTGACCACCGTTTTGACCACCGTTTTGACCACCGTTTTGCCCACCGCTTACTTTTTGCGAACGTTTTGCCCACCGTTTTGACCACCGTTTTGCCCACCGCTTACTTTTTGCGAACGTTTTGCCCACCGTTTTGACCACCGTTTTGACCACCGTTTTGCCCACCGCTTACTTTTTGCGAACGTTTTGCCCACCATTAAAAACCTTGCCAACATCAAATCAAATCCGGCTTGATCTGCAAGCCTGTTCCGGGAAGTGCTTTTTCGCTGCAGATATTTGTTATTTGTGTTCGCCTCTTTATGTAAAATTAGATCTTTCTAATGTTCTGCTATCAACGTTAGAATTCTTTTGATTGATTTTGGAATGTGTCACCAATGTCTGTGAATGCTTTGAGTTCTGTTCAAATTTGGCTTCCAGTTTCACCACTGAACTCTCCACTTTTCAAGAACTCCGTTTTTTCTTCCAACCACAATTCACACTTTTCTTCATTTGTCATTTTCACCTCACTCTAAACCGGCACTGTTCCTCTTTCCACTTACATGCATCTCCATTTCCACATTTCCACACGTGGAAAGATTCCGCATTTTCACCCATTTTGGAAATTTCCACTTTTTCAGAAATTTTGGAAGTTACACATTTTTCAAATAATTTTTCCAACTGCATGGTTCATTTCTATCTCATTTGCATAATTTGCCAAGATTACTTGTGCGTATCTTTAACTTGACTCTGGAATACATATTCCAGATATTTACAAGTTGGTTTGGTCCTGTCTTTATACCAAGTTCCAAGTTCCAACTCTCAGTCTGAATTTCGTCATTCTGAGAATTCGTTCTGTCTGAATATTGCAGTTGTTTTGATCTGCAACCCATCTAGAATTTTGGGCATCTGGAATAGGCCAACTGAAAGCTTAACAATGCCATTTATTTCCGGCCATCAATTGCTGCCACAAACCAAAATGCGCAAGACCACTCCTGTTATTTATGGCAGATGGAAAAATCCGAGAGTATAACGATTATTGTGTCCATGCATCAGAAATTGTTGTCAACATAAGTTGGTGACGACTTTTTGTCATGACTAGATTTTCTCAACACGTAACAGGCGCTCATTGTGTGGCGCATTTTCGAATGCCGAACGTCAAGTCAATAAGACGTTGTGTTGTTTTGATGACTAAAAATCGTTTACAAACAGATTGAAACACAACGTTATGTTCGTGGCGATTTCGTGCATTATTGATTTCGTGCATTATTAGAGATCGCCGAGGGTTCTCCCCACTATTTTATTCTATTTATTAGCTATTTCCTTCGACATTGTCCGGTATACGAGGGACGTTGGAAAAGTTTTTGACATCACCCTGTAGTTCAGAAAATCTTACTGCTATCAAGATTTTGTTAGTTCAGGGCTTCAAATATTTCTCCAGCTCTTTCAGCACAAATTTGCAGACATATACCCGTATGCTAATTATACATGGCACAGTGGCAATTAGATGAATGGTGTATTACTGGCTCTGAAAATACTGCGCTTTTGGCGAAGTCTTGAAATCTTGAACATTCCCTTTTGCACGACAAATGCCCAAGTTTTAGATTTTTGGATGATAAGTACCACATCTACAAATAATTACTGCCTCCTGAAGCCCATAGTCCTGATTTGGTTGTTATACCTAAATTGAAAACAACTTGGCAGAAAAACCATGTTCACGTATTCATGACTTTGCAAAAGCAATATCATCAATCAGAGCTATGGAACTCACCCTAATGTGAGTACCATTCTGCCCACGGAAGGTTGGGTTGGACACCTGTAAATTTGTAAGGCAAGAGCCGGCGAGTATTTTGTAGGCATACGTTAAACGAAATCTTGACATCTTCAATATTTTTTGAACTACAGGTTGATGTAAAAAACTTTTCTAACGCCCTTCTTATTGCGGATATTGCCATCTTTGCACTGGAAAAAGTAGCGACTGCACGTTGATACAATGGCTCTTCGAAAGCAGTGAATGGGAACTTGCTACTTGCTGTGCAATGCGACTAGCAAGTTTCACATCTTTACATAAAATACATGCTTTGACTTCGTTGACACAATGGCATTTTTGAAAGAGCGAATGGCAGCTCGCTTCTTGCTATATGCAGTGCTAAAAATTGACGATTAATGACTAAACTATCTGAAAGCAGTGAATGGCAACTTGCTGTGCAGAGCGAAAAATGAGCAATAACTTTTTCCTGTAATAATGCGCAACTACCGGACAATTTCCATGAAAATAGCGACACTTTCACTTTCCTGTTCTCACGGGCAGAAGAATTTATTAGTTATCCACCCTTTAAAAAATTTCCAAACAATTACTCCTTCCAAAATTTGGCCTTCTCTCCGGCTCTTTTTCTCCATCGTTTCACTTTTTCCCATGCATTCAACAGCTGGACATCCCGACTGACAACCGAACGCCACCTGTCTGAGTTCGTCGAAGGATTGGGACCAGGTCAATTGGTGGGCAGGCAAGTTTTGGCCTCACCTGCCCTTGGAGACATCCAGCTGAGTTTGTGCGACAAAAGGGGTGGTCTCGAGGTGGAGGTGATACGAGCACGTGGTCTGCAAGCTAAACAGGGTTCCAAAGTATTACCAGGTAAGTTTAACAGCTCTATTTCCCGTTTCCCATTCAATTTTACGTAAGCACCAATGTTGCATACCGTCGAAATTGGTTAGGCGTTGAAAAGAGTAGGTATTTTAAAAGTAAAATTCCTCTTATCAAGTCTGTATTTTACTTTTCTTTCTAGCCAAGAACTCTCAAGATTGGAATGCGCTTCCTTCTACTTCGCCATTGTTGAATACACTTCATTAAAGTTTGCAACCAAAAGAGTACCTAAACTTTGTGTTTTCTAAGACGGAAATTTAATTTTAAGAAGCGAAAAAAATGTTTTTGTTTTGTTCCGTTCTGGTTTGGATGGTTGCCCATGTGAAGTTTTTTACCGGTGTTTCATTGTTAGATCATTGTTATTATTAACCCCTGTTTTTGTTATTTGATATAGCTTTGTGTCTTAAGCAAATTTGCGTCTTATATAAATGAATAAGAAATAAATAAATAGACAAGTACGAAACGTCCATCCATTGTCAAAAGAAAACAAGAAAAACAAGCTTCTCCTTCCCAATTGCATGCTTCTGTGTGTTGCATACCGCTGAAATTAGTTAGGCGTCAGAAGCAGTAGACAAGTGCGAAACAGCGCCCATTGACACGGAGCATCAGATTACCTTTTTTTGTGGCTGACGAACCTATAGGGTGGCTTGTGCCCAAGAATTTCCCAATGCCAAACCATATCTTCCAGTTTTGTTTCTATTTGGCTGGGCGCATTTGCTTTCCCTTGACCCAGCGATCGCCTTTGAGTCTTCCTTTGAAATTGAAAATTCTTAAAATACCGTGACGTTTACTGCTCCAAGCTTCGTAAAATTGTATTTTTGCTGCATCATATCTGAAATTATGTTTGTGTTGTATTTTTACGACTTTAGAAAACTACGCAAAATTGTAGTTTTACTATTTGCAGCACCAAAATACATAAAATTACAATTGTATTTGTATTTTACAATGCGTTCATGAAAAATTGTATTTTAACTACTTTGAACGCTATCCAAAAATTTTTGCTACTTTCAGCACCTAGCGTAAAACAGTATTTTTTTGCTCAGCACTACCATAAAATTGTATTTTACACTGTGGCGCCACAATTTTACCTTCTTTCTGCACCATGCGTAACATTTTATTTTTTGATCAGCACCATGCGCAATATTGTTTTTTTCACTTTCAGCACCACAAATCTGCGGTAAAATTGTGTTTTTTACTACTTCCAGCACCATACGTAAAATTGTATTTAGTCAGTGGGAAGAAGTGTGTTGCGAAATCAAAGACCACCACAGCACGACGGACACTGGATCCTCTCTACCAACAGCAGCTGACATTCAGGGCTTCTTACCAAGGATGCATTCTGCAGGTTTGTTAGGAGCTTTAACAATGACTGTTGTCACTGTTAGGCGCTCTTGGGAATGCAAGACTGACATTTTCAGGTCTCAGATTTTGCTCGGAGGTGACGTAAAACTTCTAATAAACGCTCCCAGCATTTTTTTGATTTTTTGACTCATAGCCTGATGGTTTGTTGGAGACCAGGCGTTACTGTAGACCCGGCATTTGAAGCAAAAATCTCCCAGCTACCCAGGTAGGCCATTATTTGAAATGCCTGGGTGGGCTGTTCGGAGATTTTCAGATTCCGATATCAAATATTGGGCCAGTGCATGGGTGAGTGGGAGCTCATCCCTGGGCGCAACACTTTCCAGACCACAACCGCGTCGCGTCCGTCCATGTGGCGTGGACGGTCACAACTGGCGTCCATTGGAGACCCGGCGTCAATTGGAGTCACAGCGTCTATTAGAAACCCGGCGTCTATTGGCAATTTCTGCAAACACAACCGGCGTCCATTTGAGACCTGGCGTTCACCGGCGTTTACTTATAGTGGAAGTTTTACGGTACACCCATTCAAAGTTGTCCTCACTCGTTTATTTCCCCAAACAGGTCACAGTGTGGGGCGACTACGGTCGAATCGAAGGTCGGAAGGTGTTCATGGGCGTATCGCAGATCATGCTCGACGACCTGGACCTGTCAAACATTGTGATCGGGTGGTACAAACTGTTCGGCACGAACTCTCTGGTCAGTCTGCCACCTGTTGGCATAGCGAGGAAGGGCTCCGTTGTTAGCCTGGATTCGTTGAAGACGTAACCGACGTAAGCCTGCGTTCGCGGAAAGAAAAAGACGGCGGGTTCGTCTGCCCGAACTCGCTGAAGGTGCCCGCAGTTCTTGAGATCAGGCATTGTTTACCTGGACTCCACAAAGGATACCAGTTTCTGTGTGGCACAGCGGTGACTAATCATTGTGATATAACATAGCTTCGACATGCTCATAGCATCCATCTAATTGCGCAAATTGGACATTTACTTCTTCCTTTATTGTTGCCCAACAGAGCTACGCTGTTGAGAAACTCAACTTGTTACAAAGTCTAACAAAAAGTTTTAACAATTAACAAACCTGTTGGTACTAACTCCCAGCACAATTCTGTTCGTATTAATAGACGTCGGATAAAGTTTAGCTTGCCTCCACATTTAGGTCTGCTTTTTTCTCGTAGATTTTAGAACGTTGTAAATATGTCTCCTCGCAGGATGTTGCTGAGATTTTAGAATTTCCTACGCCCCTAATCTTGCCACGTGGTCAGATGCACCAAACCCTACAGTCAGAGGCAATGGGTTATGGGAACTGATGAGAGAATTGGGCTCGAATGGGTTACCTCAGATCGCTCTTGTAGTCGGGTGGACACCAAGAGATATCGAGAGAGGCTGAAGGCAGCAAACAAGCAACGAAATCGATAACAGTTCGGAATACCTGCCGATATTGAATTGAACAAGTTATCACCATTGCTCTCTGATATACTTAAAGCTAACTAAACCAACCCAAAACTTACCCAACCCAACCTAACCTATCCTAACACGCCTTTCCTTACCTATCCTACCCGACCAACATCGTCCTCATCTTCCTATCCTATTTTGGCTACTTGAGCGTGTGTGAAAACTCGTCCAGTTCAGTTTCTTTCAGATGTCGGCAGGTATTCCGAACTGCAACCACGAAATCGTTTCAAACAGGGCAAATTTGTCCTTTAACAAGTTCTTTTGTATCCCGGGATCAGAGTTGTTGAAATGCTTTAACGCAGTAGGAATATTTTGTCATGTTTGGGGAGTAGGAAACTAGGCCATAATTACGAAAACGTTTCCTGTTTTAATGTCCAAGGTGCGCACAGCCTTGCACAGACGTCCTGTGTTCTGCTCTCACAGATCTGGCCAGAACTAAAGTTTACCACAGGGCTGATTTGATCCTTCTGAGAAAATTACTCGACGTCTGTTCATTTGCCTCGCGACAGCATTGGCACAATTTCTTGGACCTGAAAACAGCAGCGTTCCATGGCAGAAAGGATCCCGTTCCAATATGAAGATAGTTACATAGACACTCTAACGTTAAGCACCATCAGCTGTACATAAACCTGTAATTTTTAAGAACGTGTTTTCGAAAAACTAACGTCTTCCAAACAAACGTAGTTCTGTTTCTGTTTTTGATTTTGTTCGCTTTGTTCTGTGGTTTTGTCTGCGTTTAATTTCTTGTAAAATTCGCTACTTTATGAAACACCATGTTACCACTGGGCCTCAGGGATCTTACAAAAACGGGATCTTACAAAAAAAAAAAAAACGGAAAAAGAAAGAAAGAGGGAGGAAGCTAAAGGGAAGACTTGGCTTGGGTCTGGAGGTTTGAGTCAAAATAACTCTGGGTGAAATGTGAAGTGTCGCTTTTTGACGAATCACAGCCATTCAGCTCGGCTTCAACTCCACGTGCGAGGCTTCAACACCGGCCTCACTGCCTATTGCTTGTTGCCAAGGATCGGGGGACTGGGATAGAACGAACTGAGGCAGAAGTGGACTGAGGTAGAATTGGACAAAGGAGGGAGTTTTGGAGGGAGTTTTTGCATGGAAATGGTAGCTTACACCTGTTCTAACGATACTAAACCTAACCTGACCGGGGACGCGGAACTTCCCCCCACGGCAAATCCCCCCCACGGAACATCCCCGTCATTTTCCAAATTCTCAGATGATGTCATCCTCCGAAGCCAAACTTTCCGAACAAAAGAGAGAATTCGGAAAATCCCCCCACGGAATGTCTCCGTCACGGAACTTCTCCCCCACGGAATATCCCCTCCACGGAACATCCCCCCCACGGAACATCCCCCCCCACGGAACATCCCCCCCACGGAACATCCCCCCACGGAACATCCCACCCCGCGGAATATCCCCCCCCACGGAATATCCCCGTCACAAGATGTTATTTCATGAAAGATCAAACGATTGACGCAATTGATGTTTTAAGCTCGTCTTACACCTGGATGACGGGTATCACATAAGATAATCATCAATATAAGCCTACATGTGTCCCGATGAATACGCCTAGGCTCCGATTTCCACAACACAAAAAAAGAAACTGACGGGAAAGCAGTCCACAAAACACTTGTCGGCAACGCTCTCTTCCTGAGCGCACAATTTTCAAGAAATTTCAGAAGAATTTTTCTTTTCATGATTATTGATTATTAGTAAAATGCAAATCGTCACAAATTTCCTGGTGGCACACGTAAACATCTTAAAACATGTTAAAATCAAACAAGAAAATTCCGTTTAAGGATGCGGTAAAGGGGAAAGACAATTCAAGAGGAGAAATTAAACAAGTCATGGCAGAGACACGTACCATATAGCGGAGTAGAAGGATATCCTTCTACTCAGCTATGCACGTACCAACGAAGAACTGGACGGCAGAGCATTCCATTCGTCGTTGAAATTGCGAAAAGATAGGAACAAAATGGGTGTCGAACATGGAGAATGTTGGGCGCGGCTGGGTGCGATTTTTTTTAGAGTTTTTGGACTTGCAAATTCGACACCTGGATTGCCTCCATTATCATTTTCTGACAATATTCTCCCTTTTAATCAATATATGCCAACCCGAAATGGGACTGGAGCATGGAGAAAGAACTGTGAAGTCGTGGCATATACGAACTTCTTGAGAAATAATCATTCACGACAGAAAAGTATTTTTTCCCGTCGACATCCACCAAAAACCCGTCCAAAAAGAAAGAATGTAAACAGGGATTGCTTTCTGTCCGTAAACAGGGATTGCATTCTATCTGTTGCAGTCCAAGAACGCCATTTCAGAAAATTTCCATGACCATGAGTCATCAGGGCCGAATCGTGGAGGAATACAGAGTCTTTTCTTTTGTGAAAAGAAACAATGATTCACTGCGCGACCCTTTTTTACGTTTAGTGGCTCCAAATCCATCGCCACTGATGCTGCCAGGTGAATGCTATCTGACCCGTATGCCAGTTTACAAACCCTGCCGCGACTTTAGATCCGTATCAAGGCTAACGAGATTCTCAATCGGGAATTCGGTAGAAGTGACGGTAGCTTCGCGGGATGCTTGTCAACTAGGTGATTAGTCACTTTGAAAGGTTGCAAACCATTGATCAAACTTAATAATAAATTTCAATTGCTCAAATTCGGCGGAAATGATATCGTGGATGTCCAGCATATGAAATGATTGTTTGTTTCTATTGTAAGATCGACTGTCTGCAGTTGATGGCGACGCTCCTTGTCGGGGATGTTCCGTGGGGCCCGTGGGGGGGATATTCTGTGGGGGGGATTTTCCGTGACGGGGATATTCCGTGGGGGGGATATTCCGTGACGGGGATGTTCCGTGGGGGGGGATATTCCGTGGGGGGATTTTCCGTGGGGGCGATATTCCGATTTATATTTGACGGGGATGTTCCGTGGGGGCGATGTTCCGTGGGGGGATATTCCGTGGGGAGGAGGTTCCATGGGGGGGATTTTCCGGCGACCCACCTGACCTAACCTAACCCGGAGAAATTAAAAAAATCAGCCTCCAAAAATGCAAAAATTCTGCCTCAGTCCACTTCTGCCTCAGTTCATTCTGCCCCAATCACCGGTCCCGTTACCAACCTACTGCTTCATATGTGCCTATAAGGCCCGATAAACATCCCCGAAGTTAGCGTGTGCACATGTATGCTACTGATTGTAAAGTTCAACCCCAAAAAGCGGAGTCATTTGAGACTTTTAGGTAGTATCTGGTTTGATCTGACCCTTAAGGTCAAATGTAATGTAGAGGATGGAGAAACAGGAACCTTATCATTACAGAAAATCTTTTAGCGTTAAGAGCGTATTGTCTCCCAAGTTTTTGCATTCACAACATGGGAAAAAACCGATTGAAGTCCGCAGCTGAAGAACCTTCTCTAACTCGTGAGACTCCCTGTGTTCTTTCTCATAACATAGTTTGTGTGCGTATTTTCGTTTATGTGGCTTAAAAGTTGGTGTTAAAGTTGTTTTGTAACAGTGTTTTCGTTGCCTTTTAACACAAAAAGTTGCTGAACCACTGCTGTAACCTCACGAAGTGCTATTATTCTTAGGTGGTTCATAGCCATCAATGGTTCTGGTATTGAGACTGTTCTGGTGCATAGTTATTCAGAGTAAAAGTCGCCGATATTTTTTATTCCGCAGTTCGAAAGTGAAAAAATGTCTGGACATGAGATTATCGCTGTTTGGATCGTCGCCTGAAAGTCGTATTCAGACGAGCGGGAGCACGCACTGTTTCTGTGCATGCACGAAGTGGCGCGTCGCACCATTTCTTGCGCGAAATAGTTTCCAGTTGCGAATGATTGCGCGAGAAGATCTTCGCTGCTTCTTGCGATCGTCTGAACATGACTTTCATTGACGAGATTCGTCGATTTATTGGCTCAGTGGGCGGGTAAATCTCGTTTTGTCTGATGTTTAAAGGTGTGTCCACACTGACCCGTTTTGAGTTAGAAGGCTCCTTGAGGGCCATGGGAGGTCAGGCAAGAACCAGACGACGACCAGGCAACAGCACTCACTGCTGGCTTGCTGCAGTTGGCTTGTCCACCCTCCAAGGGCAGGACATTGCTACACAACATTCCAGTTCATTGAATACTTCAGCATCCACTGCTAACATATTAATGTTACTGCTAACCTAATCAACGATAGCATTTCTTGCCCTTTCGCCTGTTGTTCGGATTGCAGCAACCCTGGTTAATTGAACCACGCCTGAAGGACATTTTCGATCTGAAACCGTGGTAGCACAACTTACCAACCATTAGCGTAGGCCATCCTTGGTGTCTATGTGACCACGTTTTCCGACTGGCCCAAGGAAAGCAAGACCATTTTATCGGGTCCCAATCGCAGTCTGACTGAAATGATCTCCATCTCTCAATCGCCACAGCCAAGCCAAAATTCAGTCGAAATCTCGTCAACCTCTGGTGAACACGAATAAATATAATCTCTTGCTTAAACCAATCGCTCTCAACAGGCAGTGGTTGTCCGGGAAATTACGAGAATTGAAGTGGCAAATTCTACACGAAAGTCAACTTCCTAATTTTCACGTGTTGTTTGAATTTTTGTCGTTTTTGTTGGATGTTTTTCATTTGTCTGTCAGTTTGAAGCTGACGAAGATCCACGTGTGGCGTGTAAATAAATGTAATCGGATTTTATGTTACAGTTACATTACTTTTACAATGTACAAAATGTAAAAAGATAGTTTGACATTAATTCTAAGAAACGTTTAAACAACAGATGTTGACTGGCCACCAAAATCCGACTTCCAAGGCCGTGATTTCTCCAGGAAGGCGACGTTATACAACTTACAGTAGAGGGTCAGCTCTAAAGTGCAGGCAATGAATGGCAAAACAGAACGCTCGTTCAGATTGTTACGGCGTAATCCAAAGAAGATACACTCTAAACATGAGGTTTCGGTACTAAACACCGTGGGAACACCTTTCTTAACATGGACTTAGACGGGAGTGTTCTTTTCGGAACATTGTTTGGAACACGTAGTGTGCTCATGGAACGCTATTTTCCTGAAACAAATTTGGAACAAGAGCTATTTGGAGCACTCCGTGTTATAAATTTTGTGTCACGAAATTAGCGTTCCAAGAACACACTATATACGTGTTCCAAACAATGTTCGGAAAAGATCACTCCCATCTATGCACATGCTAAAAAAGGCGTTCATATGGTGTTCAAACCGAAATCTCATGTTTAGAGTGTAGAAGTAGTTGTATCTTTGCGCAAAGATGAGATGCACAAAACCCCACCACTACGTACATTATATCTCAGCCCAACGACCAAAGATATCCACTTTATCAGTTCCGTTCATCATCTCACGAGCAAGAACCTAAGCATTTCTTTTTTGCTGATTTACGAACCAGCATGAATTGCACTTCAAAGCACCGTGCTGGAGGTAGGGGGAAAACGCACCTGATGAAGAATCCTCTCCTTGAACAGCTCACTGTGCGCGTACAAGGTGTTTCAAATATCCGGAGACAAATCAGGAGGCGGTTAAAGTTCTCAAGATGCAGTTATTCGCTTGAAAGTAATCAATTTCTCCCAAATTGTGTCCAAAGAGTCACATTTGTGCAGAAAGATTGGTACTGCTGCGGGATTGGAGCTTGCCGACCGGTAAGCAGGCTACCAGAGAATCTGAATGCTTGGATAGACGGCACTGGAATTTTGGAAGACCCTGTACATATTTGGTAAATTATATTTTATAATAATTGAAATCAATCGTAAATATGTTATAATTTTGTTTGTAACTGCCTATGCTATATACATATATACATACAAACATTAAGACACTATGTTATGAGAAGAAAACTAATTACATAAATGAAGAAGTCTATTAAAAGCGTTTGAATCTTTTAAAAAAGAATTGCAGCTTTTTGTTTTACTTTGGCGATAAAATGTCGACCATACCAAATCGGGTATCTGTCATTTGTTTAAATTTGAAGCCCTTGAGGAGCCCAATCCGAATCAAACCAAATTTGTAACCTCTCAGACCGACTCTCAGGTAAGGGTAGATCTCACTTGTCAGCTAGGTCGGGAAAGGGCGTCAGGCAAGGGAAGATCTCACTTGTCAGCTAGGTCGGCAAAGGGCGTCAGGCAAGGGAAGATCTCACTTGTCAGCTGGGTCGGGAAAGGGCGTCAGGCAAGGGAAGATCTCACAGGTCAGTTTGGTCGGGAAGTGGCGTCAGGCAACAGCAACAAGGGAAGATACAGGTGAACTGGGTCTGGCAACAAGAACGTCAGGTAAGGGAAGATCTCACAGTTCAGCTAGATCGGGAAAAGACATCAGGCAAGTGAAGATATCACAGGTCAACAAGGCCGGAGGGAGGGCGTCAGACAATAAGTAAGATCTCTCAGGTCAACTAGGTCAAGAAAAGGCGTCAGGCAAGGGAAGATCTCACAGGTAAGCTAGATCGGTAAATGGTGTCAGGTTTCAAGGGAAGATATCACAGGTCAGCTAGGTCCGGAAAGAACGTCAGGGCAGTTTACCCGATGCCGTCCACGTTTATTCAAGCAACCCAAAGAGCTGCAAAATGCCACACCACAAGGTATTGCAAGATGGGAATTTCGACCAGGATGATACAGGGACAGAATTTCTACCCTGACCAATTTTGGACAACTTTCCTGGAAAACACGCAAAGAGAAAAAACGCAAATGTAAAACAAATATTTAAAATATTTAATTTTACAGAAAACAACTAAAAAAACACATGTAAAAGTAAATTTATGGTTAAAATTTATGACATCTGCTTTTGAACAATTTGAACATGCGCAGACACGTTTGGCGTACGAAATCAGATCTAGTTTAGTGATCCGTCATACAAGATGCCACCAGTTTCGTGTATGACCCTTCTGACATTATGACAAAAACATTCTAGGAACTTATAGCAAAAAAGGGACAATTCGGATGTCAAACGAGGGGAACAGGAAACTTCTGGTCTGATTAACACGAATTCCACAATCTGTAGCAGGCCGGGTGTCTGCAGACCTGCCAAACCTGGAATTGCCAGGGAACTTTGACAATCGGGCAACGTCTATACTTCCTAAAATTTCTCTGGAATGTCAGGGATTATAAAATATCTCAGAAAGATGGAAAACTTTGAAGGAAAAAACGGGTTAAAGAAGGTGGGAAACGGAATCCAAGCGGATGAGAAAAACGCATAAGATAATCTGATCAAAACGATGAGAAAGTTGGAAAACTTCAGTTGGAAAAGAATTTCTACAGGCTTTTTCGGCCAATGATGGACGTTTCGGGGTTCGGTGTCCATTTCGGCAACTTTCGATGTACCTAGAGTGGTGACGAAATTGCTGTACCTGTACATGTGAAATATTCCGATTACTGAGGTTTTTTTAGCAAACGCTCGTCTGCGGATACTGTAGAAAAAAATTGAAGATTCTCTTTTTTCCTCATGTCAAAATGTGACACCTCCAAAATTGCTGCAATCTGGCGCAAATCAGTGGCAGCATCACCAACATGCAAAAGATCACGGCATTCGTGTAAGGCGTGAAACTGCATCAAGCTCCGTTGAAATAGAATGTCTTCTGTATCTCTGGACTTTGAAATTCCTCCGAGAACCTAACTACTTATTTTGTTTGTCTCCTTGTGAGTATAGTAGAGGCGGAATTAATGTATTCATACGCATGCTTTTCTTATTTTACTGTCCCCTCTGGAATTTTTTTTTCTTTTTACTCTTATGCAGGCGGTAGAACTTGAAGCGTCAGATTGCAACAAGGCGTTTTCTACAGCATCAGATTTTGACCACACTTGTCAAAAGAGGATCTTTATTTTCTGCAGCATGGATATTTTAATAAAATCTGAGCAGTCATACTTTTTACATGTATGACTACACTAATTCTGCCGCCACTATGCATTAATTCGTTAAAAACAGAACAGCCATATTGGATCCTCATCTTGCCCGTGTGATCGATTTTGAACATGTCTTGTAAAATCAGCAACAGAAAAAAGAACAATAGGTACAAAACCAAATGAGAACAACAAATGAGTTGGATAGATTCATAAAGAAAACTCATTGAACTTCACGCAAACAGATAGGGCGATAACGAACACGCTGTAAATGAACACATGTGAACGCATAAAAAAGAGACATGCTGTCGACTGCATAGGCCTTTTTGAGGTAATTACAGAGATGAAACCAAAACGGCCCCAACAGAACTCTTTAAAAGGCACCCTTAAAACGACTGGCAAAAGGTTTACCCATCCCCACAAGAAGAAATCATGATTTTTTTCAACATCGGAGCTCAAAAACCACACACTCTATTGCCTTACTTGCTTTTGTTGCAGTGCTCGATTTCATTTCGGAAAGAAATTGAAAGTTGAACAAAAAATCCGAAGAAGTTCTCCGAGCAAATCCCAACCAGCACTGAGAAAGGGAGGTTTTAGAGAGAGAGTGAGAGCTAAAGTGAGCATGAGAATTAGAGAGAAAGAGAGGAGAGGGGTGTGATAGAGGGGAGAGAGGGGAGAGAAGGGAAACGGCATAGGGAGGGTGAGGGAGAGAAGGAAAGAAAGGGAGAGGGATTGAGAGAGGGAGAGATGAAGAGAGAAAGGGAGCGAAGGGGTGAGAGAGACAATTATAGACCTTTCTGCCCAACCAAAAACATGAACAAACGGAAAAAAGATGAATAGCAAAAAACATCTGAAGAGAAAATGCAGAAATGGCAGTTGTTCAAAATTCACTTCCCGAAACCACACATTATATACCGACCATACGTAAAAACACAACTTCAAAATGAGATGATATGAAATTCGAACGCTGATCACATTTCAGAGAAGTGGTGCTGCTAAACCCCATCCCACTTGAAAGAAAAACACACCCACTGAGAATGCTTCAAAAGCATGCTTTTGGAGCCAAAACCGAAATCGTGTAACAATGTAAAAATACGGTAGCATACCATTGGAATCTTCATTTTGAGCACAGAAAAAGTTCTGTGGAAGGTTTGAGACTTCAACTATGTGAAGCATTTTCAGGAGGTCTACCTTTCCAAAAAATTCTTCGTACGTCTCTACACAGGAGTTCAATTCTATCAATCAATGGAAACATGCAACGCAAAAATTATGACACTCATGTTAGGCATGAAGTAGCATCAAGACCTGTTGAAAAGATGGCACCTGTATCAATCAGATGAGCTCGAGCTTTTGGTGGACTCACGTTTATGTCCGACCTGAAAATGCTTCACAGCATTTTCGACGAAGGTCCGGCCATTTGTTAATGGCTTCCAATGTCTGCAGTAAAGCATATTTGTAAAGACAGTGGAGAGCCTGGTGACATTTCTAAGCAATTCATAATGACAAAAAATGAGCATGCAACATCCGTGAAAAGATCAGGTGTGCGCGTGCAAAAATTGCCAGATGCGTCGATAGATTTTGCGGGTTTTGGGCATTCTGTGGGGAAAATAAAATGTATCTCGTAAAACGCACTACTGCACACAAAGCACTCCACCTCCAGATTCTTCTGGGAGCCGTGTGGCACCCTCCCTCATTTACTTCTGAGGAATGTCATGTAGTCTGCACAATGAGGTTAGGTCAGGTTTATTTGCTTTTAGCACAGTCACCAGTCTGGAATTGTTGATCCCCCCACAGAATACCCAAGGCCGATTTTGCCACTTCGCAAAGAAAATGTCGACTTGTTAGGTACCGCAGAATTTGATAGGCCAAACAGTTTGAACTTCGATCTTAGCTATTCTGGCTCTTTCGCAACGACCGAAAAAAGTTGAAAAAAGTGCGCTTCTTTGGCTCCAATCTCAGTTTATCGTTTTTGTAGCGAAGACGTTGTCTGCTCGCTGTGCACCAGAATTTCTTTGAGAGCGTGATTCACACAAACCTCCGTTGCATTCGACTGAAACCCGATTCAATGGTCTTTAACCGAGAAAGTATCCTGAGAATTGATTATTGTTGGCACAAACGGCATCAGATCACAGTGCACAATGGCCGCAAAACCTGCGACCGGAAGCTGTCAATGTAGCGATGCCTAAATGTAGCTTCGTTGGTCAGCTGCATCCCCCGCTAGGTGGCAGCTGGAGCAGGAAGAACACTGCCCTGTTTGCCACGGCGCGGCAATTTAATCTAGTCCTACGCGCACGTTTCGACTGACACCATCCTGTTGGTGCCACTGTGTTCTGGCGAAGCGAAGCTCCTGGAGTGGTCTAGCGCACCTCCGCCACCGGGGTGCTGACGGTGGTAGTTAGACGACGAAGAGCTTGAAGCCACTGAGTCAGGGTTGCCACCCGTGCCGCCGTAATCCAAGCTGCAGCTGGATGCAAGGCGCCTCTCCCTGCTCGACCTCGAGGTCAAGCTACCCGTCTCGGCGAGGTGCATGTCCTCAACTTTGCCCTTCGAGATCCGACGTTTGCTGCTCTTGCCGTTGGAGGCGTTGGTGTAGCCGTTTCCCATCTGCGTGCTGTTCCCATTGGCAGCTATGCTCTGCTGTCAAGACTACCACTGTTGTCATAGCGATGAGGTGCTTGACCGTTGGTGGCGTTGTGGATGATCAGGGCAGATGTCTCCGTGTTCATGTCGTCATCGGCAGCCGTTAGCAGAGGCTTTTTGTCCAGCGAATCCTTTCTAGATTTACTCCTGCCAATGCAGATGTAGATTGCAATGGTACAACCCTAAAATAAACCAGAAAAAGAACCTGTTTACCAAGGAGATATGCTTTCCTTAAAAAAGGATGGAAAATTCCCTCAAAGGATTGCACATCAACCACCATTTCACAGCACGAAAGGATGTCGCCGCTTGGAGAGACGAGGAGACAATAACTTCCCAAGAGGAAAAATAGGTTCTAATTATTTTTAGTCCGATGAGCGTGCAAGCCAGTCTTTGTTAGTATAGCGGCGGAATTAAGTGTATCTCTTATGCATGTGTGGTTTTCCCATTTAACTGTTTCCTCCGAAACGTTTACTCTTATGCATGTGGTTGAAATTAAAGCTCCAGATTGCAATAAGGCTTTTCAGAGCTGTGAGATTTTGACCCCGGCGAAAAAGAGGATCTTTAGCTCCTGCAGCATGGATTTTTTACTTGAACAGTCGAAAATTTTTACATGTGAGACGGTACATTGATACCGTCGCCAGTATACATAAAATTTTCAGGCATCATAATAACTGTCTACGGAGAGATTCAAGCAAATTGGCCACATAACGAGAGATTGGTGCCTACTTTCGTACCATAATGTGACTAAATATGCTATTTTATGTTTGCTCAAACAAGCACATATCTGCTGAAAATGCGCACCGACAAGTACGGATTTACGCAATCCCGGAAATCGGTCTGTTCGAGGCATGAATTTTAGTCATCCGTTGTTCACAATAAAACAATTCTTTCTTGGGAAGGGAAGACATGTTGCATCCGAACTTGTGGCACGAAGATGTTGTGTGATAAACATTTCAGGTGGAAGGCAAAAATGTCACGAGAAAAACACTTGCGGCGGCAAATGTCATTAAACTAACCACAAGAAGGTGTACCATGATGACAAACATAGTTGCATTCCTGACGCCAAACAGATCGGTGAATATTCCAGCAACAGATGGCCCTACAAATGCCCCGAGAGCAAAGGTCGACGTCCAAAGACCGGACACCAATCCATATGTTTCCAAGTTGTCTGGAAAACCGTGTGAACTGAAAATGGAAGCAGAATTTTCATTCGAATCGCATGTGTTCCGTTGAATAAAAAAAAAGAAAAAATAAATCAAGTGCCAATATGCGCAACCAAAATTGGATAGGTAGGCCCTACATCCGCAGATGCCTGGCAGGCAAGTTTTGTAAAAAAAATCCCAAAGTGGTTGACCTATGTTGGAGAAGGGTTCCTGCTTACGGATCTCTTTGACCAAGAGCATTTTCTCGAAGTGCGAGTGTTTCCCGTAACAAAGTAGTTTATTGTAGGTACATGATTCATAAATTCAAACCCGTTCTTTTATGCGTTCCTTGAATCATTAAAACTTCTTTACATAGCGCTGGCCAACTCGCAGGGCACACAACCCGGTTGAAATGAGGACAAAAAAACACCGCGACTGCAAAATTCCATGTGAAAAATCATTGAAAGTCCTTTTTACACTGCGCTGTCATTGGTTGCAAAGTAGGCGGAGGGGCGATATGTTACATAGCAGGAAAGAATGCTATTTTAGATAATTATTGTTGAAAATGACTGCGGTGGAAGCCCACATGCCAGGCTAAAAGATTGACAAAGGTCAAAGCAGGATGGTAGGAAAGGAAAATTTTCAAAAAGTATTCTTGGCATTGACCTGTGAAAGTCCACAAAATGAAGGTCATTGTTGACCAGAATTCAGAGGTATAGGTGCGAAAATGTTTTGATGGATCTGATGATCCACACTAAAACAATCAGAATTTTCTTTTCTGTGTACGATATAGGCTGCAGCCTAAAAGTACCTAATAAAATTCAAATCAATTCAATTCAGTATTAGGGTTGTATGTACAAGATGACGTTCCACTAGTTACTGCGTGTATGGGGCAAACTCCCACCTGCGGAAAAGGGTCGGGATACTTTGGTCCGAAAAAATTCCAGCTTGAATGGTGCCGATCTAAAAAAATCTTCACCCCTCGTTAAACTGACCCTTCCTGACCTGACCGAACCTGACCTAAACGGTAACACTATATCCAAACCCAACCTAACATATTTTAACCCAATTTAATATCTTTCGGACTTAAAAACATTCGGACCAGGTATGTTCCCTTCGGATAACAGTTTACCTCCTGCATTTTCGAGCTGGTTTTCCGTTCCTTGCGTACAACACATCCAAAACTCTCCGCCAAGCCAGTTTTTGTCAATTTTTGTCACTTTTTGTCCATTGCCCAGCAGAGGATATTATGATGGCTTTGCTACCTATTCCTGCTTTGCAATCCCTGAATATAGTTCATTAGGTGAAGAAGAATCAGGTTTATGGCGATCAATCGATCATGAATAAAAACAACACTTTGCTGTACAAAAATGATGTTGACCTACCTACCTATTTTTACCTGCGCAAAAAGGTGTCTCCAAATAAAAACCCGACGAAAAGGAACAAAGGTAAAACACTGAATTTGAATCAAACTCACATGGCAGCCCCAAGGGCCAGAGCAAAAGACGACACCAATTCGGCACCCACTCCGATTCCGTGGAATATGAGACCAACTATTGACAGCCAAAGTTCACTATAAACGATAAAGAAAAAATAAATAAATCACAATTGAATTGAATTTTTTTATTTTTCGGGGCGAACCTTTTATCAAATTTCATGGAAAATTTACAACAAAGATTCTATAAAAACACAAACATTTCATAAGTCACAAACATCGGCAGGATTTTGAGACGCAGCTGAAATATGGGGCCTGAATCAAGAAACAAGAAATAAATCCAATCCAGTAAAAAGTAAAAAAATTGTCATAAATTCAACCAGTTACGGTGAAGGTTGAATTTTTCCAGGATATGTGAGAAATCACTAGCCGGGCATCCCCAACCACTGTCAAAACGGATGTGCAGTTGACCTGCCCCTCCCCCAATAAATGCGTATTTTTTCAACCCCTTCTACTGCGCAGCACTAGCGCCGAAACTCCAAGTTGTAAAGAACACTGTCGTAGCATTAAAACATTTCGTGCAGTGCAGAACTGTCACCGAAATTCTGTCAGTAAAGAACATTAACTCAGCATTAACCCTTCGTATTGTATAGTAGCGGCGGAAAAAGATTACTTATACATCAACAAAAAAAAAAAGATTACTAATACACGTGTTTTTCCCATTTAACTGTTGCCTCCGAAACTTTTTCTTTTCTTTCTTTTTACTCTTATGCAGTTGGTAGAAATAAAAGCGCCAAATTGCAACAAAGCTTTCTAGTGGAGTCGGATTTTGGCTCGGTTATAAAAAGGATCCTTAATTTCTGTGGACTGTAGTTTTTTTTGCCGAAATCTCAAGAACGGCAATTTTTTACATGTATGAGTAATCAAACTACGCCGCTACTATACAGCACCAGCGCCGAAATGCTGATAGTAAAGAACACTACAGCTCATTCCACTTGAAGATGGACCTCAACCCCTTCTGATTCCATTAAATACACGGAAAAACTTTAATTTCTATGCCGAGAATGAAGTTTTCGACCGAGTTTTCATTGTTGAAAGAATTCTGAATTCACTCTGAGCACACTTGGGAGCATTCTCAGCTCATATCTTCAAGTGGAATGAGGAGCAATGTAGCATAACCCTTTGTGTACAGCATCGGGAAAATTAATGGAGCCAGCCACTATAACGTAAATTAAATGGCACAAATGGCGTTGCTTCCGAAACTTTCATTTACTTGCGTCCTTTTTTTTCCCAAAGAAAAAAGTGTCGTGTTTCATCAACATGTTGTGACAACTGACATCTGTTTCACAAGTTTTGTTTCAGCAATTTTATTGCATATATATTTTAGAAAAACCACTTTCGATTTTTTCTTCTTCATTTGGTTGGACTACAAAGGAAAAACTTTGGTGTTAAATTTTCGTCGCGGAATCAAAAATATCATTGACAACCGAAACTGCATATAGACTAAATTGCATGTGTGGTTCCATTAATTTTCCCGGCACTGTACAGCAGTGGCCGAAATTCTTGCAGTAAAGCACACACATGATTTTGATTCGGGAAACAGATGCGAAAAAATTGGGGGGAGAGGGAGATCATCGAATTCTCTCACTACAGCTCCACTGCTGAAATTCGGGCAGTGGCGCAATGACGTGGAATCGACAGTCATAAAACCCTCTCTTTTACGATGGAGAGATGTGGTCCTGAGATTACCCGCAATTGTGGGCAAATTCGAAATCAGATGAAGAAATATATGGAAGCGCTTTTGCCCGTAATTTTATCCAGACCATATCTCTCCACCGTTATTCGAGGCTGGAGTGACTGGAGTGGAGCTGCAAGTTCTTTATCTCATCTCAAGAAGATTTCAATAGATTTCAATAGATTATGGGTTTCGGTATTTAATGTGGTTTTAAGATCAGCAGAGCTTTAGTGAGATTAATATCTTACGTTGCCATTGGTATGAACGGCGCAGGTCCAATCAAACTGAATCCGAATACAATGACAACACTCCCGATCAGTATGATGATCTCAGGCTTGACCCTGTTGTCGCAGAGATAACCCCAGTACGGAGCACTCATCGCGTACGTACCGCCTGTTATGACGAACATCAGACCCATGATTATCGGCGTGAGATTGAACTGAAAAAAGTGGTGAGAAAACGTGCAAAAATATGCAAAAAATTCTGAAACGGCATTTGACTGCGCGTCATTATTCAGAATTCTAACGTCCAACTTGCGGTTCAAAACACTGTCATTTGGGTGGCCACTTGGTCAGGGTTCCCAAAAATAATGACAACTTCTAGACCACACGTGTGTACACATGTGTTACGTGTGTCACATAAAAACAGCTGTGTCACGGCGAAAAAACGAGATTATTTGATGTGGGCACGTGTGCTCAAACGCGATCACAATCTATCGTACCGATTTGGCCGATTCGTGTACCTACATCGTTACGAAAATTTGTCACATAAGATGGCACGTTGTCACAAAGCAGAATAGTATCCACGTGTGTCCCGAACTGAGATGTGCAAATTTGTCCACAATAAATGGGTTGGCCAACCTAGACTACACCACAGGCAAACAATTTTTTGTTTTTACGACAGACAAATATCCCATTTGTGATAACGAAAGTTCCCATTTGTAACAACGAAAAGTATGTATAGTGGCGGCGGAAAAAGATTACTCATACATGTGTTTTTCCCATCTAACCGTTGCCTCCGAAACCTTTTTTCTTTCTTTTTACTCTTATGCATTTGGTAGAAATTAAAGCGCCAAATTGCAACGGAGCTTTCTAGAGGTGTCAGATTTTGACATTAGTGATGAAAGAGGATCTTGTTATTTCTACAGCATAGAGTTTTTTCTAAAATCTCAAGAATGGAAATTTTTCACATGTATGGGTAATCTTTTTCCGCCGCCAGTATACTCGGTTGATATTGTTTTTTACTTGTTATTACGCACTCCGTGCGAGTGTTTTGTTAGAAATGACATCACGTGTCAGCTACGAGTATTTAACTAATTGGTATAATACTTTTCCAACTCGAGTTTTTTAACTTCGTATTAAAAGGTCACCCCGGGGGTGAATTATCGAAAGGTCCCAAAATCCGAAGTTACTCATATCATCTTTCGAAAAGAATCAATCGTAGATGTCTATACAAAGCAGAAGCAGACTCACTTAAAGTTAGTAAACCAATTGCGGATTCGGCCAGCTGCGCCGATGGTCTAGCGGTGAAGGCACTGGACTGCGATGCGAAGGGCTGTGGGATCGCGTCCCACCTATGGCGATTTTTATTTTCTTTTATTTTTTATTTTTTTGAAGATTTTTTTCAGTTTAAAAATTAAAAACACAAAAAACAAGAGGCGCTGAAACCGCACAAAATATGTTGTTGTTGGAAGATTAGGATTTGAGGGTTAGGTCAGGCCAAAACTTGATGCCCTTCTAGAACTCTCCTTTTCTGGGAAAACAGATTGGTGTTTTTTTTTTCTTTTGAAAAAGTGTCCATTTGTGAGTTTCAATCTGGAGTGCACTTTTGAGTCCAAAGAAATTTTGATCGTCGTTTTCACGCAAATGTGGGATCCGAACTTTGTTGCTGGAAATTTTCTTTCAGTCTTCCAGCCTTGGACACAAACTTAAGTTTGTCAAGTACCTACCTTAGTTTTCTGAAAATCTTGCAACAGCAAGCAATGTGGCCTGTCAGCTTTCTGCGCCAAGAAAGAGTCGGTGAGAGAAAGCAAGTAAAATGTCAACACAAAACATTTGATGTCAACACAACACATTTGAAAGTTGCGGTGTCAAATGTGCGCATCCCTGCTTCGAGTTCCGGGCCGGGTCTTCCTTAGTTAAACCGTGATTAAGTGAAGGAAGAGTATTTTCTTATCCTTTGAAGAAACCCACCCTTCCTGAAATTTGAAACAATGAACGCCACAATGGAACTTGCTTACCTGTCTGAGATGTGGTTCAAGAGTCGCCGATAGAAACCCAATACTAACTGAAGCCGAAATAATACTGAATGCGGCCATGATCACTGGAACGATCCTCAGAGCTTTGGTGAGACTGGCTGAAAACGAATATGAAAATGAAAAAAGAAAGATCAATTTTAAAGGCAGCCTTGGTGTGACACAAACATTCACATTCAACGAATAACCATGCCCTCAACATTTGAATATCAGAAATGTGCAGTAGTTTTGCCAGATCCCCCATTAAAGGGTGGTCAACACCCCCGATTAAATTATATACACCCCAGAAAAATTTGCCTTCACCCTGGGGAGGATGGTGAGTCGAATCACTTTGGCAATTACTCACACGAGACACCGCTGGCCCGTGCTGCTGTTTGCCTTGGCAGGAAATTTGGCCTCTTGAAGGCCAGTTTTACCCCCAAAATGAACGCTCAAGTTTCAAAATTTCTTCAGCTTCTGATTGGCTCCGCTCCCACACCCCAGCCAGAGTATCTGCCCCTTGGAATCCCGCGGAGGCGCTGCCCCAGACCCGGATTACTGGGGGCTCCGCCCCCAGACCTCCGTCTGGACTGCACCCATGATCCTTCCCCCTATGGAAATCAAGACCTCATAGCAATTTTCAAGACCCATGGAAATTCAATCAAGGCCCCATAGAAATCTTCACACCCCCAATTTCAAAATCCTGGCAAAACTACTGAGAATGTGTTTCATCGTGAACAGTTTTCCAAGTTGCACGTGACGCATACAAGACGCCCAATGTTATCCGTTTTCTTGAAGGGGTAAGCGTAGAAGAAAATCAAACTGTCCGCGTGAGCGAATGTTGCCTTACCAGTTGGAGTTTCATCGACATCTTGATTGCCGTGGCTTGGCAAGATGAACAAGGTTATCAATGCTGCACTCAGCAAGACTGCTCCAAGTGACACGAATGGCAACGTGTAACCACCAACCTAAAGTGAGAGCGAAGATGAGAAAATCACTTGTGAGAGAGGAGCGTACAAATATCATTTAAGCGCGAAAGAAGAGTACAAAAATGCTTTAGTGAGAGAGAAGCGTGCAAAACTCCCTTGAGAAAGAAGCGCACAAAAAAACATTTAAGCGAGGAAAAATGCACAGAAATAATTCAGAAATAAATGTTCAAAAATCACTTAAGTGATAAAGAAGCATTCAAAAATCACCTCATTGGGAAAGAACGTACAAAATTCATGTAAATGGGAAAGAAGTGCATAAAATAATTTTAGTGAGAAAGTAGCGCACAAAAATAATTTAAGTGAGAAATATGCAAACAAAAGCCACTTAAGTGAGTAATAAGAGTTCAAAAATGACTCACTTAAGAGGTTTAAAGGCCGTACTATTATGACGGCCGCACACGTGAAATCTGGAGTGCCTCAAGGAAGTGCAATTGGACCTTTGTTATTTATTCTGTTTATAAATGACCTTCCTCAACAGATCTCTTGTAAATTTAGAATGTTTGCTGATGACTGCTTGCTTTATAATGTTATTAGTAATCCGAATGATGCAACTCAACTGCAATTAGACCTTGACAATGTGTCCGACTGGTGCACCAAATGGTTGATGGAACTAAATACTGAAAAATGTGAAGCCCTAAGGATCACAGCTAAGAAAACTCCCTCAATTTCAAACTATTCATTCCGAGGAGTTCGTTTAAAAAATGTGACCGAATGTAAGTACCTCGGGGTTACAATTAACACAAAATTGGGAACAGACTCTCAGACATAAGCATCCATTAAGAAAGGGTTTTCCGCATTATACTCCATCAATCGTGCTCTGAGCAACTCGACCCAAAATGTCAGAGAAAAGGCGTACAAAACTATTGTGAGACCAATTCTTGAATATGGATCCATAGTCTGTGATCCCTTTCTTGTTGGTGAGGTGGAGAAACTTGAACGCGTGCAAAGAAAAGCCATACGGTTGGTCACAAAAAAATTTAACCGCGAAGTCAGTTCCAGAGACCTTCTCTCCGCACGCTGCTGGCCTTCCCTCAGCAGCAGGCGACAGGCCGGAAGGTTGACGAATTTGTACAAGACCAAAAATGACTACTATGGCCTTAGTGAATTAAAATGTTGTTTAAAAACCCCTAACTACTGCAGTAGTTTCGACCATCGAGAGAAGATTGAGCCTTTACCGAGTCGCAAAGATGTGTCCTTTTATTCATTTCTTCCTAGGACTATAAGGGACTGGAACTCTTTGCCGACACATATCTTCGATGACTGCCGCAACTCGCGTGTGTTCAAAAAACGTGTAATGACTCATTTTTCCACTGGCATCCCCTCTGTTTCATGAAATGATGACAACTCTTTCAAAGGTCATAGCCTGCTTTCATTGTTCAACACTGTTCTATTATTGTGTGGCTTGTGAAGTTTCATTATGATTTCTAGCGATTTTGTACCAGAAACAGTTGTATCTAATTGTTGTTTTGTGTTCTGATGTACCTACATTATGCGCTCTTTTATACCTTTTTCTGCCCTTTTTCCCCTCCATCACGTGGCATTGTATTGCTCACCATGGTTGTAAATAATAATAATAATAACACAAAAGAATGATCTTTGAATGAAAGTATGATGAATTTTTGAAGTTCAATTTTTTTGGACGTCAGGTCATTCAGAAACGATATTCGATTAATGCCATATGGAAAGCTTTGATCAAGATATTGAGAAGCTCGGTAATCTGTCGCGGAAAGCCTGAAGTCACAAGCCGACACCATTGGATAGGTGTCTTGGAGACTTCGGATTTTTATCAATTGTCCAAGTTAAATTTTTTAATTATTGCTTCTAATGATCTTCGTTTTCCAAAATAGGACGAGTCCCCAAAGGTTGGATTTTTTGTTTCAAAGACAAATCATAAGTGGAATTTCTTGCAAGCAAAGCACCCGCTCAATTGGTTGCTTTGCGGGCAGTGCTCCATTGCCAAGAAGCTCGCGCCTGACTATAGGGACAACCCTCATGAATCGCAATGAGTTAAATTTCTTAGCCAATTCATTTCGACCCAGTCAGAACAGAAATTTTAAGAATGGTAAACACTGACGAAATGACTAAATTGTCGATATGATTACCTGGTAGAGAGCTCCGCCAACAGTCGGTCCGACAATTAAACCGAGGCCGAAAAATGTTTCCAAACAAGCCTAAAGGAAAAGGGAAGAGAAAGTTTTGGAAATTTTCGGGAACGGAGTGTGTTGGAATTGGTAACACTGAAAAATGATAGAAACAAATTGATGAACAATTTGTAAGATTGGCTAGGGTATTTGTCACTGGTGGATTCATCTGAATTTTAGAAAAGACATCTCGGTGACAGCTGGCAGGAAATAATCATGGAGTTCAATGCAAGACAAGAATAGTGGTGGCAGAAATAATGTACTCATACATGTAAAAAATTGCGACTGTTCAGATTTCAGAAAAAACTCCATGGTGCAGAAATTAAAGATCCTTTTTTTGCATGCAACTCAGGTCAAAATCTGAAATCCCCAGAAAGCTCTGTTGAAATGTGGCGCTTTAATTTCTAACGCCTGTATAATTTTAAGAGTAAATAGAAAGAGAAAATTTCGGAGGCAACAGTTAAATGGGATAACACATGTATGAGTACATTAATTCCGCCGCTCACAATCTCAAGATACCAAATTTTCAGCCTACAGGTTGCAGAGGAATCTGCCTCCAGATCTGGGGTCCGGGTTCGAACCTGCACTGAGGCAGAACTTTTCAAAAATGCAAGTAAAATGGCATACATTTTAGTGGCGAAACCGCGACAATTTTTCCTCGTTTTCAGCCAG
>JASGXE010012461.1:0-54705 GCA_030068105.1 Sinentomon sp. SZTP_YWyxl
GTCCACAGGGACGTTTGCTGCAGAAAACAATGCAAAAGCAAGCCTTTAAATAACGTATGCTGTTCTTAATACGCTATGCCTACCGTACTTTGTGACCCAATTCCATATTGTCTGCGCCAATGCCGTATTTTATTTTTTTTGTCTTTTGCAGACGCGAATGCGCCGTCTGCTTAGACAAAATGTTATTTTTCTCGGCAACTGAAAACACAAGCCCTGTTTTAAATCGTCGATTTTCGTTACAAATCGATAACTCAAAAAGTTTTCAACGGATTTAGCCCAAATTTGTAATTTTACTATCATTTACGGAAAAGCGGAATTCTGTTACCACGTACTTAGTCCCTGAATGGTCAAAAATTCAAGTTCCGAATATATGGTCAGTTTTTGCTCAAATTTAGCTGTCTGTTAGCGCTTATATGGAAGGTCTCTCACGCAAAATTTCAACCCATTAGATCAAGTAGTCTCTGAGTTATGGGGTGAAAAGTCACAATTTGGTGAACTGACTCTGGCATCTTCTCACATCCTCCGTCAGTCGCTGTGTTTTTCACTTGAATCAAATTCCGAAATTCTGCCGCTGAATGTACCTTCACCGTTAGCCAGACTCTCCATTTGCAATCACACCAACTTAAAATCAGCAGCCAATTCGATGGCTAGATTGGTGTTGTGAAAGTTTAATTTCTAATTAAATTTAATTTCTAATTTCTAATTGGTAGATCAAATTATGCCGCCGCTATGCCCTGCACCGAAACGCAACAAATAGTTTCGCCTGGAAAATTATCGGGGATCAGTGTTGCTCCTCATTTTGGTGTTCCCAATGACATTCGCTTTGCTGTTATTAATTGTCAATCCATTATGAGTTTAGAAAAAAGGGTTGAATTGATAAATTTAATTAAGACCCATAGTGTTGAATTGTTGTGCTGAGCGAAACCTGGTTGAGGCCCGACGTGAGCGATTCCGAGTTATTCCAGCAGATTTCCAAGTTTATAGGCGTGACAGAAAGGTGAACGGCGAGGAGGTGGGTTCTCCTCGGTGTGCATGAAAGTATACCATCTCACAGCTGCGAGTCCTTCTTAAGCGATGAGAGCTCGCTGGAGATAATTTGGTGCACCGTAAACTTAACTAGCCAGCTTAAAATTTGTCTAGCAGCACTTTATTTGCCCCCCAGTCTCCCTTCTGAGGACCAGATCCTTGTTGATTTGTTTGATTCTGTCAGAAATCATTTTTCTTTAGGTCATAAGATTATCCTTTGCGGTGACACAAATTCCCCAAATTATTTTGCTTCAGCCTTAAACATAAATTCTACCATTTCTGCGCCAATGCCCTTTAACAGCAATGACAGATGCATTGAGGACATAATTAGCACTTTCAGTTTTCAGCAATTAGTGAAGGAGCCGACGCGAATCACTCCCACTTCGAGCACTCTTTTGGACGTGGCCATGATAAATTTTGATTACCCAAGCCACAATGTTGATGTAGTCCCTGGCATTTCTGACCATGATATAGTTCTTCTCTCCCTTTCGCTGCCACTTTCTCGAAACCCCAAAAAAAGTTGTCAAAAGTTTCATCAGTTACTCTGCTGTTGACTGGGTCAAGCTAAATCAAACATTGTTAACAAATCCACTGTTCCATTCGAAGCCGATCCTAAGTCGCTCCGTTAGTGAAAATTGGCATACAATTAAAAGCACTCTCCTGGCAATCAAAAATTCCCTTCCCACCAAAAAGGTTAAAATTAGCCCCCAGTATCCTTGGGTCAACTTTAAGCTGAATAAGCTTTTTCAAAAGAAGAGACGTGCCCACTCGAAAGTCAAGCGCAGGGGCTTGCAATCGGACCGTGATGCTTATGCTAATCTCCGAACCCAATGTGCGGATTTAAATTCGAAATTGTTTTATTTAGGCGAGCTTGCGAGCCCTTTACTGGTAGCTTCTGCATTTATTGTGTACACGATTGCGGCCGAACGCAGCATCCAATTTTAACCAAATTTGGCAGGGAGTAGTGTCCCGCGAATGTCTTGGATGAGTTCGAAGATGGGCATTTTCGTTCAACCCCTTCGACTGTAAATGGGGTGCGAACCTCCCGAAAGAAAAACGTTATTTGCAGCGGAACGCAACGTCCACGTTTGACCAAATTTGGCAGGAAGAAGTGTGCAGCTAATTTCTTGGACGAGTTCGAAGATGGGCATTTTCGTTCAACCCCTTCAACTGTAAATGGGGTGAAAACCCCCCGATAGAAAAACGTTATTTGCGGCGGCACGCAACGTCCAATTTTAACCAAATTTGGCAGGAAATAAAAATGGTTCCGGCGAATGTCACGGATGAGTCGAAATGGGCACTTTCGTTCAACCCCTTCGACTGTGAATGGGGTGCGAACCCCCGAATGAAAAAACGTTATTTGCGCGGCATACAACGCCAATTTTAACCAAATTTGACAGGAAGTAGTGTCCGGAAAATATCTTATGGCTGAATTCGGAGATTGGAATTTTCGTTCAACCCCTTCGACTATAAAACTATAAAATAATGGGGTGCGAACCCTACGAAACAAAAAAGTGATTTGCACCGGAACGCAGCGTCTAATTTTAAACAAACTTGGCACACAGCAAAATCGAGGTAAATGTCTAGTCTGGGTACGAAGATGGGAAATTTCGTTCAAGCCCTTCGAGTGTTAATGGGGTGCGAACCCCCCGAAGCATAAACGTTGGCCAAAATTCACTAAAAACCAAAATTGGATTAAATAAGTATCCTGCAAATATCTTGGCTGAGTACGAAGATGGAAATTTTCGCTTGACCACTTTGAGTGTAAATGGGGTACGAACCCCCGATACAAAAAAGTGAATTGTTTTTACCAAAATTGGCATGAAGTAGTATCCAGCGAATGTCTTGGATGAGTTCGAAGATGGGAATTTCGCTCAACCTCTTTTGGGTGTAAAGTAAATGGGGTGCGAACCTCCCGAAACAAAAAAGTGAATTAAAGCGGAACGCAATTTAAAAAACCAAAATTGGCATGATGTTGTGTCCGGCAAATATCTTGGCTGAGTGCTCAGATGAGAATTTTCGCTCAACCTCTTTGAGTGTAAATGGGGTGCGAACCCCCCGAAACAAAAAAGGAATTTGCAGCGTCCAATTTTGCCAAACTTTGGAACAAAGTATCCAGCGAATGTCTTGGATGAGTACGAAGGTGGGAATTTTCGCTCGACCTCTTTTGAGTGTAAATGGCGTGCGAACCCCCCGAAACAAAAAAGCGAATTGCAGCGGAAAGCGATTTTAACCAAAATTGACATAAGGAAGTATCCGGCGAATGTCTTGGTTGAGTACGAAGGTGTGGGAATTTTCGCTCGACCTCTTTTGAGTGTAAATGGCGTGCGAACCCCCCGAAATAAAAAAGTGAATTGCAGCGGAACGCAATTTTTACCAAAATTGGCATAAGGAAGTATCCGGCGAATGTCTTGGTTGAGTATACGAAGGTGGGAATTTTCGCTCAACCCCTTTTCGTGAATAAGGGGTGCGAACCCCCCGAAACAAAAAAGTGATTTGCAGCGACCAATTTACCAAAATTTGGCACAAGGCATCCGGCAAATGTCTTGACTGAGTACGAAGGTGGGAATTTTCGCTCAACCTCTTTTGAGTGTAAATTGGGTGCGAACCCCCCGAAACAAAAAAGTGATTTGCAGCGACCAATTTACCAAAATTTGGCACAAGGTATCCGGCAAATGTCTTGACTGAGTACGAAGGTGGGAATTTTCGCTCGACCTCTTTTGAGTGTAAATGGCGTGCGAACCCCCCGAAACAAAAAAGTGAATTGCAGCGGAACGCAATTTTAACCAAAATTGGCATAAGGAAGTATCCGGCGAATGTCTTGGTTGAGTACGAATGTGGGAATTTTCGCTCAACTTCTTTTGAGTGTAAATGGCGTGCGAACCCCCCGAAACAAAAAAGTGAATTGCAGCGGAACGCAATTTTAACCAAAATTGGCATAAGGAAGTATCAGGAGAATGTCTTGGTTGAGTACGAAGATGGGAATTTTCGCTCAACCTCTTTTGAGTGTAAATTGGGTGCGAACCCGCCGAAACAAAAAAGTGATTTGCAGCGTACAATTTTACCAATTTTACCGGTATCCGGCAAATGTCTTGGATGGATACGAAAATGGGGATTTTCGCCAACCCTTCAAGTGTAATTGGGGTGCGAACCCCGAATAACAAAAAACCAATTTCCAGCTTAGCATCTAATTTTAACCAAATTAGCTAGGATTTCTCAAGAGATCAGCTTGAAAAGTACCTGCTGGTGCTTTTCAAGCTGATCTCTTGAGAAATCCAAGCTTGTCGAAGGGGTTGTTGTTTTTTAGGTCGAAAATCAAAACGACAAGAGCATATTGGTTCGGGGTTCAATGGTCATGGTCAATTTCTTTTGGAATAGGTAGATACTTTTTTACATTGAGCGCCGCTGATCTTTGGTGGCCCGAACTACATCATTTATGACTTATGAGATTATTTGCCGATGCGAAAGCAAGGCAAGAAACTGTGAATGTTAGTCCTCGCTGCCTTTTGTTTTTATGAAAGTGCCGATAACTTTGTCCAAAAACAATGAAAGATGTTTTCAAATATAAAGGTATTTGGTTTGGCTATACGAATTTCAGCACAGGGGCAGTCCAGTCCCTAAGTTTATGGACAAACGCTTGTTAACAGAAGGAAATGTGTGATTACTTTGATAATGTTTACCACACCCGGAATTGGGATTAAAGGTTCCGCAAACACTCATCACACATCCGTGTCTTTTGAGGTTTTTTTTGTATGTGTATCACGTCATGTGATTTCCTTTTTATCACTCTTCTCGAGAATTTTTCGTGGTAGGAATTGACAATGCACGATAATAATTGTTTTTTTACATGTCCAAGATTTGCAATTAAAGACATTGAAGTTCAAGAGAATGAAATTGAAACGCTGAAATCAACTAGATCACCAGGTTTGGAAATCTGGCATATCTCTTTATGATATTGCAGCTGACTTTCACAAAAAAGAGATATGTACGCAAGGAGAAGATCAACGGCAGTGGGTCGTGTTTTGCACAAATTTAAAGAAAATAAACGGGGAAAATGATAACAGAAATAATAGCAATGAAAGCAATGACCATGGACACATGCTTGTTTTCGTTTGGGAATCGAGACGTCGAAAGGAAAATTTGGCATGTGACGACATTGAATGCGGAATATATCATCAGGAGGTGTCTCAGCGTTCTTGAAAAACGAAAACTCGAAGATTGAGAATTATTAGACGAACATTTAATTTTTGGGGTCTGGCGGGATATGCCCCCCATCGAAAAGTTTGTTTTGTTCTGGGCTGCAGTGGAAGTGGCACAGTATACGGTTATTGAAGCTATCTAAAGAAGAAGCAAGTTGCTTTTCGTTTGATGTTCAACTATGTACCCAACCTCAAAGTTCACGTTCAGTCGAAATGTTTTGCCTTTTAATGCGCAGTGCAATAGGAATTCCAAAAAATGACGGAACCATTTTTCCTTATTCTGTTTGATGAAGGATGATTTTCGGTGCAATTTCCTGAATTTATCTCCAGACGCTTTCATGAGTCAATCCAGGTATTTCATATTCATTTGGGGGAATGTTTATTTTTGGAGACTTGTTAAGCAACTTTCTCCGTTTTTGGAAACAGCACGGAAACTGGAATCCATCGGCTACCGATGCCATAAAGCAGTGCCTCCTACAACACAAGGCCTTTGCACGAGAAGTAAAAATGGCGTGACATCATAAATAGTGGATGGTGGAAAACAGGAAAAGACAATGCGGGTGAGCCGCATACGAGGTGTGCCGCCCACGGAAACTTGACATTTCTCTTGAACCGATTAACCGATTTTGATGAGACTTGTTGTGCTGGAAAGCTGAAAATTTGACCATTTCAATGGTGTATAACAACCCCTAATTTTCATGTTGAAGCTACAATAGAATTTGAGGGATGAACGTGTTCAAGTTAAAAAGTGATCCAATTCCGGCTTCCTGCCACATATTTTCAATGATTGTGCGATTTTTTCTGTTGGAACATGGTTTCAACCTGCGAGAAAGTTGTAGAGGAAGCTTTCAGCTTTCGAAAAACACCAAAGTCATTGAATTTGAACACCATTTGACAATATTTTTATGACCAGAGAAAACACGTGGCTGCATTGTTTTGTTTTTGAGCGGGGAAGATGCGGCGCCTCCCTGGGAATCCCAGTGAGTCGCGGCCTCTTTCCCGCTCAAAAACAAAACGTCCAAACGATGCTGCCGTGTCGCTTTTTCTCTCGTCACAAAATAGTGAAATGGTTCTCAAATTCAATGATTTTGGTGTTTTTGGAAAGCGGAAAGATTCCTCTACAACTTTCTCGCAGGTGGAAACCATGTTGCATCGGAAAGCTATTTCATTAAGACCATTTCACTATTTTGTGATATGAAAGCATCACAAAATAGTGAAATGGTCCTCAAGTTCAATGATTTTGGTGTTTTTGGAAAGCGGAAAGCTTCCTTTACAACTTTCTCGCAGGTGGAAACCATGTTGCATCGGAAAGAATCTCACAATCATTGCAAATATGTTGCAGGAAGTCGGAATTGGATCACTTCCGAACTTGAACACGTTAATACCTCAAATTCTATTGGAGCTTCAGCATGAAAAGTTAGGGGTTGTTGTACACCATTGAAACAGTCAAATTTTCAGCCTTCCAGCACAAGTCTCATTAAAATCGGTTAATCGGTTCAAGAGAAATTTCAAGTTTCCGTGGGCAGCACATAGCGGACGCACCATACTCGCATTGTCTTTTCCTCTTTTCCACCATCCACTCATTGTGACGTCACAAACTCGTGCAACGGCCTTGTGTTGTAGGAGGCACTGCATAAAGCCAATAAATGAAAGTGCAAGGCATTCTCTTTCTTTTTCAAAAGGCAATCTGGATCGCTTATCTAACGGAGAAACAACCGAACAAGATTGGGAACCGTTATGTCCACGAACATTGATCTTCCTTCATCTTTCTTGGAAAGTTGGAAAATTTTTTATGGAAACGTTGACGAGTTCAACATTTTGTCATTGAAAATTTTGATCGAACCTGTTGCGCTGATGGAGATCATTGATCAGGCTGAAGGCTCAGAAAGGGTTATTCACACATCAGGTTGTGCTGAACGATGGTCCGAGAAAGGTATAAAAACCGGGGTTTTATAGGAACGGTTAAACTCCACACGCTTAAAACAACAAGCTCGCCTTCTACGCGCAAAGTTTACTTTCACGCGTTCCTAGTTCATTTATAAATAACTCCCTTGAAGGCCAGCATTGCCGCAAGTTCTGGAAATACATTAGGTCCGTGAAGGGTGGCAGTGCTATCCCACCGCTAATCTCTTCTAATGGAGACTTGGTTTTAGACCCCCATGGAATTGTAACCATTTTAAATAATTATTTCTCTGCAGTGTTTTCTCCTCGTTGTCCCATTGATCCCCAATTTTCCGACGACGGCATTGAAAATTCTTGTGCGCCTTGGACCATCCCCTCTGTTGAAATCCCGGGTGTGAAAAAGCTTTTGATGAAAATAAACCCCAAAAAAGCCATGGGGCCGGATGGGTTGCCTGGTCGTATGTTAAGAGAGCTGGCTCCGTCATTGAGTGTGGCTCTCGCACCCTTATTTTCACAAATTTTTGCATCTGGGGAAATGCCTGCGGACTGGAAACGAGCTCTTGTGATTCCCATTAAAAATAAAGACATGCCTGCAAATCGTCCCGATAGTTATCGCCCCATTTCTCTGACATGTATTTTTTCCAAGATCTTCGAGCAGATTCTTGCAGTTTCAATTCGCAAATTCCTGCACAACAAGAACATCCTTCATCCAAATCAATTCGGCTTCCGGGCGAAAATGTCATGCGAGACGCAAATTCTCCTCTTGGTTGATGAAATTGCTGGGAACATGGACAGGGGGCTGAGCACACACGCCATATTTCTGGATTTCCAAAAAGCGTTTGATTTGGTCCCACATGGTCAACTCTTAAATAAAATGAAGTTAATAGGGTTTCCTCCATTTATCCTCAAATTGACAGCTGCTTTTTTAACTGATCGAACTCAAATGGTGTCAGCCCTTGCGGCTACATCTGATGAATCTCCAGTCACTTCTGGGGTCCCCCAGGGGAGTGTGCTTATTATTATTGTTTTGCCGTTTTTTGCAGACGTGCGCATTGAATGCGCCACGAAGTGTCGTCTGCAAAAACAGCAAAACTTTAAAATCAGTTTTTGAAAACACTTCGGAAAAAATAGTGGCCACTGTTTTTGAAAGAAAACATTCACCGATTTTCTTGAAATTTGGCCTACAGTTTCCCATTATGTTGCTACAGGTTAAGTTCGTGATTCAGAAAGAAAGCTTTATTTTTTTCCAAAGATATGCAAAATCTTATTTTTTGGACATTTTTCCATGAAAAGTTGTGAAAATATGTGTTTCACAACCACAAAAATGCCAAGCCATGTTGACGTTCGTGTTTTCCTCCTGCGAAACAATAAACAAATTCAATAGAACGTTCGAAAATTAACTCAACTGAAAGTAATTCAGCTCCAATTTATGCCATTGAAAGCAAGTCTCGTTTTTAATGCATTTTTGGCCACAAACAATGTGAAAATACCTATTAATCGGTCATGCTGCATCCCCACCTTTGCAAAAACCAGCCCTTAAATAAACCGAAAATAATCGCCGAATATCTTGAAGCCCATGCGAACGCGGCCAAATGGAGACATGCCGTTCGCGGAACAAGCGTATATGAACACACAGCATCGACGTGGATGCAGCGTGTATTGAAGGCAGCAGTCACAAAGGATCCATTTTTAATTTTTGCCACACAGCATTTGGGAAGATGCAGTTTATTATTCACAATTTTTGGCCAACTTTGACAATCAGAAAAAAAAAAAAAAAAACCCAGCTCAGATTTAAACAAACATACCATCGAAAAATCCAACCGAGTTTGGGTGTGTTCGTCATTGTGCATTTCACCATTTCGGAATTATCCATCGGTAGAAAATGTCACCATATGTCAAAAAGAATGAGTATTGGCATATGGTATTAAAATGTTATAAAAAAAATTAATACATTGTTAAGCAATTGTAATAATTGTAATAATTGAGCAAAATTAATAAAATGTTGCTGTCCATAGCAATGAGATCAGTGAGTTGGTCATATAATGGCTCGCCGCTGACATTTTACTGGAGCGGGTCGAAACGGAATATGTTGGTTGGACATTCCCAAGCTCATATTGAAAATAAATTGCTGCAAGTTAAAATCTGCCATTAAGTTCAGACATATCAAGTTGAAGATAGCAATTTATTGCAGGAAATTGCCATAGAACCTGTACCTGAACAGGTAGGTAATTTCCGACGTGCCGGACGGCATAGGTATTGCTCTTATGGGTCAACAACATAAACCTGATGGTACCTAGGAGGTTTTCCTGATGTAGGTCAGCACTTTTCTCGTATGAATTGACAGCTGCAATGAAGATTGAAGAGTATTCAAGTTGCATTTCAATAAATTGTTGCTGTCCATAGCAATGAGATCAGTCAATTGGTCATATAATGGCTCGCCGCTGACATTTTACTGGAGCGGGTCGAAACGGAATATGTTGGATGGACATTTCCAAGCTCATATTGAAAATGTATTGCTGCAAGTTAACATCTGCAATTAAGTTCAGACATTTCAAATTGAAGATGGCAATACTATTGCAGGAAATTGCCACAGACATTGTTACTACCTGCCGGACGGCATGGTATTGCATTTATGCGCCAAAATTTTAACCTGATGGCACCTTGGACGTTTTCCTGATGTAAGTCAGCATATTTCTCTTGTGAGTTGAAAGATGCAATGAACATTGCAGAGTATTCAAGTTGCATTTCAATGTTTTGTTGAGGCGCAATGCACTGATATCAGTGAATTGGTTATTTAATGGTTCCCCGCTGACATTTAACTGGAGCAGGTCGAAACGGTATATGTTGGTTGGACATTCCCAAGCTCATATTGAAAGTAAATTGCTGCAAGTTAAAATCTGCAATTAAGTTCAGACATTTCAAGTTTAAGATAGCAATTTATTGCAGGAAATTGCCATAGAACCTGTACCTGAACAGGTAGGTAATTTCCGACGTGCCGGACGGCATTGGTATTTCTCTAATGGGTCAACAACATAAACCTGATGGTGCCTAGGAGGTTTTCCTGATGTAGGTCAGCACTTTTCTCGTATGAGTTGATAGCTGCAATGAAGATTGAAGAGTATTCAAGTTGCATTTCAATAAATTGTTGCTGTCCATAGCAATGAGATCATATAATCATCATTTGATGGCTCCACGCTGATATTTTACTGGAGCGGGTCGAAACGGACTATGATGGATGGAAATTCCCAAGCTCATATTGAAAATGCTGCAAGTCAAGATCTGCAATTAAGTTTAGACATTTCAGGTTGAAGATGGCAATTTTATTGCAGGAAATTGCCACAGAACCTGTTCCTACCTGCCGGATGGCATAGGTATTGCATTTATGGGCCAAAAAACATAAACCTGATGGTACCTTGGACGTTTTGCTGATGTAAGTCAGCATATTTCTCGTGTGAGTTGAAAGATGCAATGAACATTGCAGAGTATTCTAGTTGGATTTCAATGTTTTGTTGCGTCGCATTGCACTGAGGTCAGTGAATTGGTCATTTAATGGTTCCCCGCTGACGTTTTACTGGAGCGGGTCGAAACGGAATATGTTGGGTGGACATTCCCAAGCTTATATTGAAAGTAAATTGCTGCAAGTTAAAATCTGCAATTAAGTTCAGACATTTCAAGTTTAAGATAGCAATTTATTGCAGTAAATTGCCATAGAACCTGTACCTGAACAGGTAGGTAATTTCCGACGTGCCGGACGGCATTGGTATTTCTCTAATGGGTCAACAACATAAACCTGATGGTGCCTAGGAGGTTTTCCTGATGTAGGTCAGCACTTTTCTCGTATGAGTTGATAGCTGCAATGAAGATTGAAGAGTATTCAAGTTGCATTTCAATAAATTGTTGCTGTCCATAGCAATGAGATCATATAATCATCATTTGATGGCTCCACGCTGATATTTTACTGGAGCGGGTCGAAACGGACTATGATGGATGGAAATTCCCAAGCTCATATTGAAAATGTATTGCTGCAAGTCAAGATCTGCAATTAAGTTTAGACATTTCAAGTTGAAGATGGCAATACTATTGCAGGAAATTGCCACAGACACTGTTACTACCTGCCGGACGGCATGGTATTGCATTTATGTGCCAAAAAACATAAACCTGATGGCACCTTGGACGTTTTCCTGATGTAAGTCAGCATATTTCTCTTGTGAGTTGAAAGATGCAATGAACATTGCAGAGTATTCAAGTTGGATTTCAATGTTTTGTTGCGTCGCATTGCACTGAGGTCAGTGAATTGGTCATTTAATGGTTCCCCGCTGACGTTTTACTGGAGCGGGTCGAAACGGAATATGTTGGGTGGACATTCCCAAGCTCATATTGAAAGTAAATTGCTGCAAGTTAAAATCTGAATTAAGTTTAGACATTTCAAGTTGAAGATAGCAATTTATTGCAGGAAATTGCCATAGAACCTGTACCTGAATAGGTAGGTACCTAATTTCCGACGTGCCGGACGGCATAGGTATTGCTCTTATGGGTCAACAACATAAACCTGATGGTGCCTAGGAGGTTTTCCTGATGTAGGTCAGCACTTTTCTCGTATGAGTTGATAGCTGCAATGAAGATTGAAGAGTATTCAAGTTGCATTTCAATAAATTGTTGCTGTCCATAGCAATGAGATCATATAATCATCATTTAATGGCTCCACGCTGACATTTTACTGGAGCGGGTCGAAACGGACTATGATGGATGGACATTCCCAAGCTCACATTGAAAATGTATTGCTGCAAGTTAAAATCTGCAATTAAGTTTAGACATTTCAAGTTGAAGATGGCAATACTATTGCAGGAAATTGCCACAGACACTATTACTACCTGCAGGACGGCATGGTATTGCATTTATGTGCCAAAAAACATAAACCTGATGGCACCCAGGACGTTTTCCTGATGTAAGTCAGCATATTTCTCTCATGAGTTGAAAGCTGCAATGAACGTTGCAGAGTATTCATGTTGTATTTCAATGTTTTATTGTGGCGCATTGTGATGAGATTAGTGAATTTAATTTAACATTTAATGACTCTCCGCTAACATTTCACTGGAACGGGTTGAAACGGAATACGTTTGTTGGACATTCCCAAGCTCATAAAAAATAAATTGCTGCAAGTTAAAATCTGCAATTAAGTTCAGACATATCAAGTTGAAGATTGCAATTTTATTACAGGAAATTGTCATTTTCGACGTGCCGGACGGCATAGGTATTTATCTAATGGGTCAAAAACATAAACCTGATGATGCCTAGGAGTTTTTTCCTGATGTAGGTCAGCACTTTTCTCGTCTGAGTTGATAGCTGCAATGAAGACTGTAGAGTATTCAAGTTGCATTTCAGTAAATTGTTGCTGTCCATAGCAATGAGATAATGTAATGTCATGTTTTGTACAGCAGGAAATTGCAATTCAATTTTAAAATGAGTCACTTTCCACATTCCAGTTGGAATGTCACTGTGACGACTCAAACACAAACTTGAAGGATGGGCATTAAGAAGGTATAGATAAACATTTTGCAGCTTTCGTTGGACAGCAACAGTGAAGGTTGGACATATTCCAGTTGCAGGTGACTATGCTATTGCAAGACATTGCAATTCTACTTTGAAATACCTCACTTTCCACCTATCATTTGGAATTTCACCGCAACACGTCAAAGGTGAGCTTGAAGGAAGGGCATTTGGAGGTTGTAGGTAAACATTTTGCAGATTTAATTGGACAGCCACAGTGAAGTTTGGACATATTCCAGTTGCAGGTGACTACTCTATTGCAAGAAATTGCAATTCTACTTTGAATTACGTCACTTTCCACCTTCCATTTGGAATTTCACTGCCACGCGTCAAAGGTGAGCTTGAAAGAAGGGCATTTGGAGGTTGTAGGTAAAGAGTTTGCAGATTTAATTGGACAGCCACAGTGAAGTTTGGACATATTCCAGTTGCAGGTGACTATTGTATTGCAAGAAATTGCAATTGCAATTCTACTTTGAATTACGTCACTTTCCACCTTCCATTTGGAATTTCACTGCCACGCGTCAATGGTGAGCTTGAAAGAAGGGCATTTGGAGGTTGTAGGTAAACATTTTGCAGATTTAATTGGACAGCCACAGTGAAGTTTGGACATATTCCAGTTGCAGGTGACTATTGATTGTATTGCAAGAAATTGCAATTGCAATTCTACTTTGAATTACGTCACTTTCCACCTTCCATTTGGAATTTCACTGCACGCGTCAATGGTGAGCTTGAAAGAAGGGCATTTGGAGGTTGTAGGTAAAGAGTTTGCAGATTTAATTGGACAGCCACAGTGAAGTTTGGCCATATTCCAGTTGCAGGTGACTATTGTATTGCAAGAAATTGCAATTGCAATTCTACTTCGAATTACGTCACTTTCCACCTTCCATTTGGAATTTCACTGCCACGCGTCAATGGTGAGCTTGAAAGAAGGGCATTTGGAGGTTGTAGGTAAAGAGTTTGCAGATTTAATTGGACAGCCACAGTGAAGTTTGGACATATTCCAGTTGCAGGTGACTATTCTATTGCAAGAAATTGCAATTCTACTTTGAATTACGTCACTTTCCACCTTCCATTTGGAATTTCACTGCCACGCGTCAATGGTGAGCTTGAAAGAAGGGCATTTGGAGGTTGTAGGTAAAGATTTTGCAGATTTAATTGGACAGCCACAGTGAAGGTTGTACATATTCCAGTTGCAGGTGACTATTGTATTGCAAGAAATTGCAATTGCAATTCTACTTTGAATTACGTCACTTTCCACCTTCCATTTGGAATTTCACTGCCACGGTCAATGGTGAGCTTGAAAGAAGGCATTTGGAGGTTGTAGGTAAACATTTGCAGATTTAATTGGACAGCCACAGTGAAGTTTGGACATATTCCAGTTGCAGGTGACTATTGTATTGCAAGAAATTGCAATTGCAATTCTACTTTGAATTACGTCACTTTCCACCTTCCATTTGAAATTTCACTGCCGCGCGTCCATGGTGAGCTTGAAAGAAGGGCATTTGGAGGTTGTAGGTAAAGAGTTTGCAGATTTAATTGGACAGCCACAGTGAAGTTTGGACATATTCCAGTTGCAGGTGACTATTCTATTGCAAGAAATTGCAATTGCAATTCTACTTTGAATTACGTCACATTCCACCTACCATTTGGAATTTCACTGCCACGCGTCAATGGTGAGCTTGAAAGAAGGGCATTTGGAGGTTGTAGGTAAAGAGTTTGCAGATTTAATTGGACAGCCACAGTGAAGGTTGGACATATTCCAGTTGCAGGTGACTATTGTATTGAAAGAAATTGCAATTGCAATTCTACTTTGAATTACGTCACTTTCCACCTTCCATTTGGAATTTCACTGCCACGCGTCAATGTTGAGCTTGAAAGAAGGGCATTTGGAGGTTGTAGGTAAACATTTTGCAGATTTAATTGGACAGCCACAGTGAAGTTTGGACATATTCCAGTTGTATGTGACTATTGTATTGCAAGAAATTGCAATTGCAATTCTACTTTGAATTACGTCACTTTCCACCTTCCATTTGAAATTTCACTGCCGCGCGTCCATGGTGAGCTTGAAAGAGAGGGCATTTGGAGGTTGTAGGTAAAGAGTTTGCAGATTTAATTGGACAGCCACAGTGAAGTTTGGACATATTCCAGTTGCAGGTGACTATTCTATTGCAAGAAATTGCAATTGCAAGTCTACTTTGAATTACGTCACTTTCCACCTTCCATTTGGAATTTCACTGCCGCGTCAATGGTGAGCTTGAAAGAAGGGCATTTGGAGGTTGTAGGTAAAGAGTTTGCAGATTTAATTGGACAGCCACAGTGAAGTTTGGACATATTCCAGTTGCAGGTGACTATTGTATTTCAAGAAATTGCAATTGCAATTCTACTTTGAATTACGTCACTTTCCACCTTCCATTTGGAATTTCACTGCCACGCGTCAATGGTGAGCTTGAAAGAAGGGCATTTGGAGGTTGTAGGTAAAGATTTTGCAGATTTAATTGGACAGCCACAGTGAAGTTTGGACATATTCCAGTTGCAGGTGACTATTGTATTGCAAGAAATTGCAATTGCAATTCTACTTTGAATTACGTCACTTTCCACCTTCCATTTGAAATTTCACTGCCGCGCGTCCATGGTGAGCTTGAAAGAAGGGCATTTGGAGGTTGTAGGTAAAGAGTTTGCAGATTTAATTGGACAGCCACAGTGAAGTTTGGACATATTCCAGTTGCAGGTGACTATTCTATTGCAAGAAATTGCAATTGCAATTCTACTTTGAATTACGTCACTTTCCACCTTCCATTTGGAATTTCACTGCCACGCGTCAATGGTGAGCTTGAAAGAAGGGCATTTGGAGGTTGTAGGTAAAGAGTTTGCAGATTTAATTGGACAGCCACAGTGAAGGTTGGACATATTCCAGTTGCAGGTGACTATTGTATTGCAAGAAATTGCAATTGCAATTCTACTTTGAATTACGTCACTTTCCACCTTCCATTTGGAATTTCACTGCCACGCGTCAATGGTGAGCTTGAAAGAAGGGCATTTGGAGGTTGTAGGTAAACATTTTGCAGATTTAATTGGACAGCCACAGTGAAGTTTGGACATATTCCAGTTGCAGGTGACTATTGTATTTCAAGAAATTGCAATTGCAATTCTACTTTGAATTACGTCACTTTCCACCTTCCATTTGGAATTTCACTGCCACGCGTCAATGGTGAGCTTGAAAGAAGGGCATTTGGAGGTTGTAGGTAAAGAGTTTGCAGATTTAATTGGACAGCCACAGTGAAGTTTGGACATATTCCAGTTGCAGGTGACTATTGTATTGCAAGAAATTGCAATTGCAATTCTACTTTGAATTACGTCACTTTCCACCTTCCATTTGGAATTTCACTGCCACGCGTCAATGGTGAGCTTGAAAGAAGGGCATTTGGAGGTTGTAGGTAAAGAGTTTGCAGATTTAATTGGACAGCCACAGTGAAGGTTGGACATATTCCAGTTGCAGGTGACTATTCTATTGCAAGAAATTGTAATTGCAATTCTACTTTGAATTACATCACTTTCCACCTTCCATTTGGAATTTCACTGCGACGCGACAATGGTGAGCTTGAAGGAAGGGCATTTGGAGGTTGCAGGTGAACATTTTGCAGATTTAATTGGACAGCCACAGTGAAAGTTGGACATATTCCAGTTGCAGGTGACTGTTCTATTGCAAGAAATTGCAATTCTACTTTGAATTACGTCACTTTCCACCTTCGATTTGGAATTTCATTGCGACGCGTCAAAGGGGAGCTTGCAAGAAGGGCATTTGAACGTTAGGCTATAGGCAAACATTTTGCAGATTTAGTTGGTCAGCCACAATGATAGTTGGACATATTCCAGTTGTAGGTGACTATTCTATTGCAGTAAATTGCAATTCTCCTTTGAAATAGGTCACTTCTACCTTCTATGTAGAAAGATGTCATTTCATAATTTTTGGTCATACCTAACCTCATTAATCGAAGATTACCAAATTTCGGGTTATGAATTCGTTGTTAGATGCCTCATGTCCACCTGCAGATTACATATCTCCAAGTTTCGGTATGTCATTTCAACATTTTAATCATAAATGACCTCATGCATCGAAGATGAACAAATTTCTGGTGACTAATTCGTTGTTAGATGCCTTATGTCTTCCTGCGGATTGCATATTTCCAAGTTTCGGGATGTAATTTCAGCATTTTTGGTCATACTTCACCTAATGCATCGAAACTGACTAAATTTCGGGTTACGAATTCGTTTTGAATGCCTCATGTCTACCTGCAGATCACATATTTCCAAGTTTCGGGATGTCATTTCAATATTTTTGGTCATACCTAACCTCATGCATCGAACATGACCCAATTTCGAGTTACGGATTCGTTGTTGGATGCATCATGACCACCAAAAAGCCGCTCATGACAACTGTGCAAATCTGTTAAACATATAAAAACTGCACAAACAGCCAAGAAAGGTTCAATTTCATGAGGTGGGGTGATGCTGCCTTTTGATAATAGGAACTCCCGCCCAAATACCCGGTATGCGTTGGTTGAGGCCTGCGGTCTCATCGCTAAGCAGGGTGCAGTGACAGAAGTCCAACTGCTGGTTTTATTTTGTCCCTCCTCCAACATATTTGCACGTTTCAATTCCGCAGGCCATGAAAAATAAACTGTTTGAAAATCTAAGTGTACAAGATGCCAAATTTTTAGAATTAAGATTCTCTAAGTCTGGGCTTCCTGCACATACATGGCACAAATTGCAGGCATCATGTGCCTTTTGAAAAGGGCAATATGGGCACGTTTTTGTTCGAACCTGCCTAAATGTGCGAATTTTCATTCTTGCGCCGTGATTATTTTATTTTAAACCGACTTGACCCTAACCTAACCTCACTAATCCCAACCAATTCTTCAAAAAAACAGCCATTCTTGGGGTAGGCAAGATAAGGATCGGGTCAACTTAGATTAAATTAAATGAAACAATCACGCAGCAAGAATGAAAACTCGTCCAGTCCACATGCAAGCAGGTATTCCAAACTGTCCCCCTTTTGTTTGGCACCCCACAGAGGTCAGGGGGTTAGATATTAGCATAAAGTAGTGTTGATTATTTGCAGTTCTCCAAAACTGTTGGTCATAGTCATGAGTGTTTTTATGCTTTTCCTGCATACAAGCATTCAAAAGAATTTTTTCCAATGAGAATTTCATAGGGTCGCGGGCCTGGTTTCGGCTTGTAGTGGCTTGCAGCCCAGCCACATTTCAGAAGAAAATGCGACTTTTAATGTGTGCAAATGGAATTTGGAGAACATAAATTTGTCAGAAGGCTCCACTTTTGGGATCTCCCGTTTCCAAAGCCCATTGCCAGGGGCTCTGCTCCTTGACCCCCGCAGTGGGCTGCCTGTACCAGACCCACCGCACTTTCAGTTGCGATCTTCCAAACTTGAACGCCCTCCCCCTTCGAAAATCCCAGTTGCCCCTCCAAAGATACCCTACCTTAAGCATTTCTGTTCGGATTGTATTCATTCCTTTGAAAGTAAGGTTTTGCCATTTAGGCCTTAAAAAGGACTTTATTTTTCAAAAACAGAAAACTCACGTTGGTTGTTGAAACAAGAACAATTGCTCATATTCTATCACATTTATTTTCCTCAAGCGGGTTCTCAGGCTCAAATCTCACCAACTGAGAGCGTTTTTCCATTGGAAATTCAATACAAAAACGTTTTTTCAAGGCTCGTATGAAGCAAAAAATGTGTGCAAATGCTAACGGCAAAACCTTACTTTCCTTGGAAAGTAACCATTTAATCCTTGTTATTATTATTATTATTATTATTATTATTATTATTATTATTCAAATCTCAACAATGAAGTCGAACGTCATACAATTAAAATGAAATAAGTCAGATTCAATAAAAGAAAAGAAATTCTTCGAGTAAGAGGTCTGGGCTGCAACCAAATGAAAGGGATAGCATGCCCCCTATGGGAGAACTATGACAAGCGTGCAAAAGTGAGGCCGAGGAGGAAGAGCATTCCACTCGCGGACTGTACGGGGGAAAAACTGTTGAAGTGCTTATTAAATTTCAAGATTGGGTATTCAATAAAGTGGCCATTGTCAGTGCGGCGACGAATAAGCCTCAGTGAGAAGGTAGACGGAAGTGAGGTACAAATTTTACCTTTGATTATTGACTGGAGAAACTTTAGGCGTCTGTTTGAACGTCTTTGAGAAAGAGTCTCAAGACCCAGGCGCGAAATCATTTCAGACACTGATGAAGTCCGTCTGTAATCAGCACAAATGAATCTTACGGCACTTCGTTGGAGTCTCTCAAGCATACATATATGAGAGGAGAGAAAAGGGTCCCAAACCTCACAAGCGTATTCCAAAATTGGTAATACAAGGCTGGAATATGCTTTAAGTTTAGCGGATGTCTGAGCAGGCCTGATGTTTCGCATTAGCATGCCCAGGACTTTTTTTGCTTTGGACAACACATAATTGATGTGGGCATCCCAAGAGAGATCATCAGAGAGATAGACACCCAAATATTTAAATTGTGAGACTTTGACGATAGTCTGACCACAAATTGAATAAGCGCACGTTGGAGCCGAGTTATTTTGCCTTTGGAACAGCATCCAATTGCATTTTGCCGTGTTAATTACCAAACCCCAGGTATTTGCCCACAAATGAAGTGCTTCCAGGTTGGATTGCAATATCGGAACATTGGGAGGGCCGTAAATGACCAAGTCATCAGCAAATAGCCTGGATTTGCAATTTAAAACCATGGGAAGATCATTTATGTATATAATGAATAAAAGAGGACCCAATACGCTTCCCTGCGGAACTCCACATGAGACAGGTCGCCTGGTTGAAAATTCACCCTCAACAGAGACCCGAAAAAAACGGCAAGACAGAAAGTGCTCAACCAGGGCAATCAAAGGAGTAGGAAACTTCAGCAACGAGAGCTTATGCAACAGCAAATTATGAGGAATCAAGTCGAAGGCTTTTTTAAAATCAATGAATATTGCGTGCAGACTTCCTTTCGATTCAAGGGTGCTACCTATTTCAAATGTAAACTCAATTAACTGGGTGACGCAGGAAAACCCCTTTCTAAACCCATGTTGGCTGGGGTGCAAAATATTGTTGGACGTCAAATGATCAGAGAGGTGCGAATAAAGGATCTTCTCAAAAATCTTGCTGCTGGTGGACAGAAGCGAAATCGGACGATAAAGTTCTGGGTCTTCCGATGGCCCTTTTTTGGGTATTGGGATAATATTTGCCAGTTTCCAATCGTCAGGGAGTACAAGGTCAAGGTAAATCTTCTTTATAATTATTTCAAAAAAGAATGAAAGTTCAAATGAAAGTGATTTTAGAAATTTTGGCGGTATGAGGTCGCTACCTGCAGCTTTCCTGGCGGATAATTTTGATAAAAGATTTTGAATGCCAAGTCGGGAAATGCAGAATGTATTCGAGTTGATTCCGGGGAGTTGATCAGGACAAACAAAACTGGGAGGTAAATGGTGCAAGTTGTTGTCTATAACGGCATGAAAAACAGTGTTCTGAAAAGTTTTTGCAAGTACTTCAGCCTTTTCAAAAGCCGAATGAGCTATCACCCCATTTGGACAGCGAAGTGATGGCAAACTGCGTTGCACGCAGGTTTTTAATAAAACGCCAAAAGGGCCGAGAATGGGTAGCTGAGATGGCTTTGTCTATGTAGGTGCTGAAATCAGAAGAAGCACATTCACGAAGTTCGAAACGAACAGATGCCAGCCGATTTGCAATGCGAGGATTATTATTTGCCGTTAATTTTTCAGTTAATCGACGTTTTTTCCTGGCTAAAGTGCGAAAGCGCGCAGAGATCCAAGGATTGCCGGACTTAATTTTGATTGATTTGACAGGAACCATCGCCAAGCACTGCAGCAGAATAACTTTAAATGCAGCCCAGACCTCGTTGACAGTGTTAAACCGACAACAATCAAGATCAGAACAAAAACACACAAAAAAGGTAAAGAGCCTACTCCTAATGCCGACCCAGTTGGCGCGATCATAGCATTTGATTATGGTAGGGGATTTCAACAACTGAATTAGAAGGGGAATGCAAAAGGTGACGAAGTCGTGATCAGAAAGACCTGGAGACACAGCAACGTTCAGGTCAGGTGAATCAAAATTAGTGAAAACAAGATCGAGAACATTGCTACAGCCACCAGGGACAATGCGTGTTGGAACAAGGACATGTTGGATGAGACCAAATAGCTGCTGGATGCGGAGCAAAGCCTCAGCCTTTTGAGAACCTCCAGACAATATCTGCCAGTCCACACCAGGACAGTTAAAGTCACCTGTGATTGTAAGACGATGATCAGGGTATGCTGCAAGAATATTCCCAATTTGATCAGAAACAAGATCGAAGTCAAGTGGGCCGGCAGTAGGAGGAACATAAAAAACACCAACAACATACGGAGTGCGATTAAGTGCGGAAATGTGACACCAGCTGGACTCAAAGGAATCATGCTTTAGAAAATCAACTGTTAAAGCAGTTGACCTAATGCAGTCATTGTCAACGGCAACCAACGTTCCTCCACCTCGGCGATCAAGTCTATCATGACGATAGACAGAAAAGTTTGGGGGGAAGATTTCAATAGTGTCAACGTCAGAATGTAACCAGGTTTCGGTTAAAAAGATTGCATGGACACAAGAAGAGGTAACAAATTCTAAGAGCTCTGCTCTTTGATGAGAAGGGAGTATGGATCTAGCATTAGCAAGCAACAGTTTTGTTGGCAAAGCGTGCGCCTTAGTTTCAGTGGAAAGCGATTCGGGAGCAACAGTTAAATCTGCATTAAGGGCAACAGGCGGCACAGCTGATAACAAGGGTGAAGGTGGCGCCGACGTCAGAACCACAACAGGAGGATCGTGGTCGTCAATAGAATTTGCGGGCAAGGAACCAGCTTCTTCAGAAAATTCATGCATGTCGACAGGCAAGGTTTGGCTATTGCAATTAACAGACGCAAAGCCAACCGCAGAACGCAGATTGGACGCTTGATTATGGCTGCGAAATGACGTGCAATGCAGTGAAGGAAATGGCGATCTGCGAACAAAATTGAATTGATTGGAACGCAAATTGTGAAAATATTGATTGGAGCTGAGAAATAAATAATTATTGCTGCCAAAGCGCTGGGAAAGCAGAAAAACGGACAAAGAGCCGAAGTTCAGCGATTGTTGTGAACTGGCCGGTGGATCACAGGGTGGTTTAAAAAACGGAGTTGTGTAAAATTTTGGGTTAGGTAAACTGGCAAGGCGAAAAAGTACTCGTGAAAGAATGAACAAAAGAATTCAAAAAACCCAAAAAGAAATATCTGCCCTGAGAGTTCAAATGCACCTGATCAGGACACAACCAGCCAACTTCGAAAAAACAATCGAAATTTATGAAAGTAATCGCCAATCGATTACAGAAAAGGTGCAGTTCCAAGTTGAAGCGCCTAACAAGGCCCACCGGAAGATCGAGTCTATTGATAACGCCAGAAATAACTAACTTACAGCCTGGCAGGTTGGCACGAAAGTTCTGGAGAAATTGGCACAGCTCTTGACCGATAGCTTCAAATGACTGGCGCTTGGACAAGTTGACGGATCCCAGATGCAAGATGATGACCTTGTATTGATGAAGCAGGTCCCAGGACGATGCTAGATGCTCTTGAACATCTTTGATTGTTGCACTTCCAATGCCGAGGGAATCAAACAGCCGGTAACGATTGGCCCACTTTTGTTTCTAATATACATTAACGACATAGCTGAAAACTTAAATTCTAGTATTCGATTATTTGCGGACGATGTCGTTATTTTCAGGGTCGTGAAATCCCCTGACGACACCTCGATCCTGCAGTCTGACCTCAACCAGGTTTCAGTGTGGTGTGACGCCTGGGGAATGCGCATTAACCCCGCAAAAACTAAAGCCATGGAATTTTGCAACCGCTCAGCGACTCCTCGGAGAGAACTAACATATGTCATAAAGGACCAGGCCATCGAAAATGTCAAGATTTTCAAATATCTTGGTGTGTTTATATCTCATGACCTAACCTGGAAATATCACATTAACTTTACCTGTATGAAAGCAAATCGCACTCTCTCTTTTTTGGGGAGAAGCATGCGTTACTCTTGCCAAGAGGCTAAGTTAAAAGCTTATTTGTCCCTTGTCCTACCAATCGTTGAATATGCTGGGGCTGTTTGGGATCCTTCGAGTCTTTACAACTTTCTCGCAGGTGGAAACCATGTTGCATCGGAAAGAATCTCACAATCATTGCAAATATGTTGCAGGAAGTCGAATTGGATCACTTCCGAACTTGAACACGTTAATACCTCAAATTCTATTGGAGCTCAGCATGAAAAGTTAGGGGTTTTTGTACACCATTGAAACAGTCAAATTTTCAGCCTTCCAGCACAAGTCTCATTAAAATCGGTTAATCGGTTCAAGAGAAATTTCAATTTTCCGTGGGCAGCACATCGGACGCACCATACTCGCATTGTCTTTTCCTCTTTTCCACCATCCACTCATTGTGACGTCACAAACTCGTGCAACGGCCTTGTGTTGTAGGAGGCACTGCATAAAGCCAATAAATGAAAGTGCAAGGCATTCTCTTTCTTTTTCAAAAGGCATCTGGATCGCTTATCTAACGGAGAAACAACCGAACAAGATTGGGAACCTTTATGTCCACGAACATTGATCTTCCTTCATCTTTCTTGGAAATTTGGAAAATTTTTTATGGAAACGTTGACGATTTCAACATTTTGTCATTGAAAATTTTGATCGAACCTGTTGCGCTGATGGAGATCATTGATCAGGCTGAAGGCTCAGAAAGGGTTATTCACAACATCAGGTTGTGCTGAACGATGGTCCGAGAAAGGTATAAAAACCGGGGTTTTTATAGGAACGGTTAAACTCCACACGCTTAAAACAACAAGCTCGCCTTCTACGCGCAAAGTTTACTTTCACGCGTTCCTAGTTCATTTATAAATAACTCCCTTGAAGGCCAGCATTGCCGCAAGTTCTGGAAATACATTAGGTCCGTGAAGGGTGGCAGTGCTATCCCACCGCTAATCTCTTCTAATGGAGACTTGGTTTAGACCCCCATGGAATTGTAACCATTTTAAATAATTATTTCTCTGCAGTGTTTTCTCCTCGTTGTCCCATTGATCCCCAATTTTCCGACGACGGCATTGAAAATTCTTGTGCGCCTTGGACCATCCCCTCTGTTGAAATCCCGGGTGTGAAAAAGCTTTTGATGAAAATAAACCCCAAAAAAGCCATGGGGCCGGATGGGTTGCCTGGTCGTATGTTAAGAGAGCTGGCTCCGTCATTGAGTGTGGCTCTCGCACCCTTATTTTCACAAATTTTTGCATCTGGGGAAATGCCTGCGGACTGGAAACGAGCTCTTGTGATTCCCATTAAAAATAAAGACATGCCTGCAAATCGTCCCGATAGTTATCGCCCCATTTCTCTGACATGTATTTTTCCAAGATCTTCGAGCAGATTCTTGCAGTTTCAATTCGCAAATTCCTGCACAACAAGAACATCCTTCATCCAAATCAATTCGGCTTCCGGGCGAAAATGTCATGCGAGACGCAAATTCTCCTCTTGGTTGATGAAATTGCTGGGAACATGGACAGGGGGCTGAGCACACACGCCATATTTCTGGATTTCCAAAAAGCGTTTGATTTGGTCCCACATGGTCAACTCTTAAATAAAATGAAGTTAATAGGGTTTCCTCCATTTATCCTCAAATTGACAGCTGCTTTTTTAACTGATCGAACTCAAATGGTGTCAGCCCTTGCGGCTACATCTGATGAATCTCCAGTCACTTCTGGGGTCCCCCAGGGGAGTGTGCTTATTATTATTGTTTTGCCGTTTTTTGCAGACGTGCGCATTGAATGCGCCACGAAGTGTCGTCTGCAAAAACAGCAAAACTTTAAAATCAGTTTTTGAAAACACTTCGGAAAAAATAGTGGCCACTGTTTTTGAAAGAAAACATTCACCGATTTTCTTGAAATTTGGCCTACAGTTTCCCATTATGTTGCTACAGGTTAAGTTCGTGATTCAGAAAGAAAGCTTTATTTTTTTCCAAAGATATGCAAAATCTTATTTTTTGGACATTTTTCCATGAAAAGTTGTGAAAATATGTGTTTCACAACCACAAAAATGCCAAGCCATGTTGACGTTCGTGTTTTCCTGCGAAACAATAAACAAATTCAATAGAACGTTCGAAAATTAACTCAACTGAAAGTAATTCAGCTCCAATTTATGCCATTGAAAGCAAGTCTCGTTTTTAATGCATTTTTGGCCACAAACAATGTGAAAATACCTATTAATCGGTCATGCTGCATCCCCACCTTTGCAAAAACCAGCCCTTAAATAAACCGAAAATAATCGCCGAATATCTTGAAGCCCATGCGAACGCGGCCAAATGGAGACATGCCGTTCGCGGAACAAGCGTATATGAACACACAGCATCGACGTAGATGCAGCGTGTAATGAAGGCAGCAGTCACGACTGCTCAGAAACACAACAAGAGAGCGAGAAAAAAAGCTCATGGCAAAAATGAACAATCAATGCGGAATGCCAAGAGATCGAGAAGTGATGTTGAACTCTAAAGTGCAGGAGAATTTCTAATAAACTTAGAGTCCTTGGGGAGGGTATTCCACTCCCGAAGGGTTTTCGGAAAAAAAGAATGAAAGTGGGCGTTTAATTTAACCGTCGGAACCAAAAATTTGTTGGTATGAGACCGGCTACTATTAAACTGACTCGCTCGTATTTCACATGGAAGATCAATAAGCAAAGAACCCTTAAGAATTTTTTTCAAAGTGCAAAGGCGTCTGTGCGACCTTCTTTGAAATAGGGGTGAGAGCCCGAGGTCACCAAGCATAGCCGTTACACTGGATGTGTAGCGGTAGTCATTCATAATGAAACGTGCAGCACTTCTCTGCACCTTTTCAAGCGCGTCAATGTGACTCACAAGAAAGGGATCCCAGGCACAACACCCATATTCGAGAATCGGCAGGACAGTAGTTTTATAGGCCATTAACTTGATACCTTTTTCTGTGTGAGTCAGATTGCGCCGGATAGCTCCTAAAGCAGCCTTGGCCTTGTTAACAACGGTGCTGATATGCTCACTCCAGTTTAAGGTCCTAGACAATGTTACCCCCAGATATTTGAAAGAGTGCACACAACAGATTGGTGTTCCATCTAGCGAATAAGTCCGTTCAGGCATTTGGATGCCAGGCCTGACTGACCTAAGGAATGTCATTGAAGCACACTTCCCGACATTTATTTATTATAAGTATCTACAAGGCGTAAAAGAGGATTTGTGTTGTTGTTATTATTTTATTTTGTTATAGGGTAGGGTATAGCAGTTTAGATTGCTAAGGTTTCGCATTGGAAAACTTATAGCCAAACCTAACCCAACATGATTTGGATAAAAAAAATAAACCTGACGAATGTAAACCCTATGTCATGTGTCACGTTAAATGCTGGCACCTATTATGCATCATAAAAACCTTTTCATACATCATGCAAAATGTGGCAAAATAGTGTCGCCAATTGTGGCTGTGGCATCAGGAGTCATCACCTTGCAATTTTGGATCCTCACTATTTCTCCCGCATTTTTTTCCAATCCACTTCCGCATGCGCGTCTCTGATTGGTTGTTGGGAATTCCAGCCAATTTCAACATCCAATTTTCAAAAACAAACTTAACCAAACCTAACCTGACCTAACCTAACCTTACCTGACCTAACCTAGCCCTATTGCAGCCCCAGAAAGAGTTGCGAAGCGGTGGCAAACATGCCAAATGGCAAAACGCGGTGGCAATGCAAAAATCCCAAAATTGATGACATCACAATTTGAGACGACGTGATTGGCTGTTGCGAGCTCCTGGTCCGCGGAAGTGGAATGGAAAAAAAAATATGCATTTCTCCCTCGGTACCCTGACAGTTTGCGTGCAAAGAGCAGACGGAAAAGAAACTGCAGTTCGAATGACATACTTTTTTGCTTGAAAACTTCCAACGGATATTTATAGAAACCCAATCATCATTTTCGGAAATTGCGAACCGTTTTCATCGCACCAAATTTGACATGAATTACTCTCCTCACCACTAGTATCATATCTTCCACAGATGGAACATTTTTTATTTAATTATTTTGCCAAACTTTCTGGTTATGTAGTTTTTACGATTGTACTGGAAATCACTTCCAAAGTTACTACACTGCAAAAGACAAAACCATGGTTTCCTTGGAAGCAAACCTTTTAATCTTGTTTGTTTTGCGATTGACGGAAGATGTGAAAAGATGGCAGTGCCAGTTCTCCAAATTGTGACCTTTCACTCCATAACTCAGAAACTGCTTGACCTAATAAGTTGAAATTTTGTGTGAGAGACCTTCCATATAAGCCCACAGATAGCTAAATTTGAGCAAAAACTGACCATAAATACGGAACTTGAAATTTTGACCATTCGGGCACTTATCTAGTAGTTTCAGAATGCCTTTTTTTACAGCAAAAAATTAAAAAAAAAACAATCGTATAGAATAAACTTTTCACATTTTTTCACCGATGGCATTGAAAAATTACTCGGCTCTTCGCCTCCGTAAATGATAGAAAAATTCCAAATTTGGGCTAAATCCGTTGTACACTTTTTGAGTTATCGATTTGCAACAAAAATCGACGATTTTAAACAGGGCTTCTGTTTTCAGTCTCTGGGTAAAAATAACATTTTGTCTCAGCAGACTACGCATTAGCGTCTGCAAAAGACAAAACAATAACTGCGATCAAATAACATAAAGGAAAAACAAACAGAATAACAACAAAGCAAACGCTGTTGCTATGCCACACTTGGCTTTAATGAACAAATATGTACCGGTTGCCTAATTTGAAGGAAGAAAGCCATTGTATGTGTTTCGCACAAAACATTAGGTGAAAAGGACAGTTACATCCGTTTTCTGGTGTTTCTGCGGCGCATCACGCTGTATGTTTGAACAAGCAGGATATCAGTTCAGAGGTTCACAATGCGAGACCATCAAGTCACGTCAAGTCGAAAGTCGAACTCCACGCCACATAACTTCCAATCAGCCGTGAATGTATGCATTTTACTTTTCACAGTAGTTCCACATTTAGTTGCAGAGGCGTTGCAAGGAAATACCATGCGCTCTCCTTATTCCTTCTGCATGAAGACAGAAACCCAAGGTTTCGGCGAGTGTCTCTGTTAGGTCTGCAAAAAGGTCGTTTTAATGTCCGTGTAGAAAGTTATTACACTGCAAAAACAAAACCATGGCTTCCCTGGAAATGAACCTTTTAATCTTTTTCGATTATGCCGTGTCTTATGCCGTGTCTCATGACGCACTTCATGCAAATTTGTGTAAGGTTTAACGGATACCGTATTTTTATGCCTCATAATACTTTCTTTCATTGGTGGGCGCATAAGAGTATTCTTGCCAGTACCGAAACAGTCGGCACCCGCACTTGGAAAATTAGACCACTTGTTTCCATATGTTCGCGCATTGCATTCCCCAGCGTTTGTTATCGATAGCTACGACCAAGTACTTTGTTGCGGGAATGAATAGGTCAGCTGTAACCACTTTCCAGCATTTTTGAAGTCCTGGCAAAGCCGAATGCGGTCCTGCTGTCATTGGTTTTGACCACCGATCAAGATGACGAAGAGAGCCGATAATGTTTATGCAAATAATTATTTATTCTTCCTTTCTTTCTCCATAACAATGATGACTGTCTTGCAGTTCTTGATTTGTTCCAAGCTGTGAACTTTACCGCAGACATCTCTCAAAAGACATCGCATATATTCCTCCTGCATTATTACACGTATTTTACTTGACATTTCGTGTTTTGTCCGAAAATTAATCCCAGATTAGTTTCACTGATTTTGCCTCTTAGCACTTAGCCAGACGATGTATGAGCTCTGCATTTCACCTTTTAAAACTGACGATAGCCAGATTTTCAATTCTTCGATTCCTATGTTGGTGATAAGGGCTCTGTTGGAAATATACCGTAAATATACCGTAGAAAAAACCTTTATGTCGTCTATGATGCCAAATGGCATCATAAATTGCAACCCGGAAGTCGTCTCGCTGTTTGGTCAAAACATGTCGATTTTTTTTGGACGAAGACCCCACTTTGACATCTCATCGAAAACGCCACCAAATTGCATTGCTGAGTGTCAACTGTAACCCTGTCAAATTGATCTGCGAACAGAGGGCTTATCTGGTATGAAGTTTGCTGTTTTTTGCTCGCCTGCTGCTCCGAAATGGTTGGTTCTGTCCATGATGCCGTTTGGCATCACAAAGGATCGATATTTGCGCGGGAAAAAAGTGTCCTAGGCCAAATTACGCCTGGCCAAATTACGCCTGGCCAAATCCTAAGCCAAATTACGGGCATATTTTCATTTATTTATTAATAGCTCCACAAAATGGTCTGGTGGATTGTCGACATAATATAAAACAACATGAAATAACAATAGCAAGTCAATGACAAAGTAAAATGGGACAACGGTTGAATTAACAATATTGTTCAATTGGTAGAGGGCGAGAGAATAGGCGAGCTGACCGGCAATGCGTTCCAATCACGTGCTGTGCGGACAAAGAAGGAATTGAAATATTGAGAGGAGGTGGCACGGGGGTAGTTCAAATGAAGGGCATGTTGTGTACGTCTAGGGCAATCAACAACATTGAATCCAGGAGGGAGATTAATTAACACCTTGTGGTGAACCACGTCACTTAATAATTGGAGGCGACGTGTTTGTCGCCTTTGAGACAGCGGAGCCAGATTGAGGTCACTGAGCATCCCAGTAACGCTAGATTTCCTCTCAAAATTTTGCATAATAAACCTGGCGGCTCGTCTTTGAATTCTGTCCAGCAGGACAATATGTGAAGTCAAATACGGGTCCCAAACCTCACATGCGTATTCTAAGTGCGGCAGTACGAGAGACAAATAAGCTTTGCGCCTTGCATCAATGCTGGCATCCCTCAGATTTCGGCACAAAAAACCAAGGATTTTACTAGCTTTCTTATAGGCGAATTCAATATGGGGACCCCAGGACAAATTGCTAGAAAGAATAACGCCTAGATAGGTAACTTGGTCAGAAATTGGCAGCATTGTGTCGCTAAAATGGTAGCGGCAAGGGATATTCATTGCATTTGTGGATGTCCGAGCAAATGAAATGCAGTGGGACTTCGATGGGTTGGGGGAGAGGCCCCACTCGCGAGACCAAGCCACAAGAGCATCAAGGTCAGCTTGCAGAAGGCCAACGTCGGCAGGTTCAGCCATGACCCGATAAATGATAACGTCATCAGCATAAAGACGCACGGAGCTCTTGCACACTTCCGGGAGATCATTTACGTAAATAAGAAATAAAAGTGGCCCAAGGACACTGCCTTGTGGTACACCAAAGGGAGGTAGGAATGACTGAGATGAGAATGAATCGTTAACGTACACTTTAAAAGAGCGTGAAAACAAATAGTCGCGAATTAAACTTGTTAGTTGTAAAGGTAGATTAGCTCTTTCGAGTTTTAAAATCAGTTTTTCGTGAGGGATGGAATCAAAAGCCTTGGAAAAGTCGACGAGAATGGCATCAACCCTTAGTTTAGAGTCAAGTGCACAGCAAATATCATGAGCAAACTCTACTAGTTGTGTGGTGCAAGAGAGATGTGGGCGAAATCCATGCTGGTTAGAGGTAAGAAACGTTCTATCTGTAAGGAATCCCATAATTTGACAATGTAAAATTTTTTCGAAAACTTTACTGAATGGATTTAAAAGGGAAATGGGTCGGTAGGAAGATAGCAAATGCTTACTGAGGCCCTTCTTAAGAACCGGGATTATTTTGGCAATTTTCCACTCTGACGGGAATTTCGAGGTGTTAGCAATCCTACAAAACAATGGATGAAGAAAATGGGACAATTCAAAAGACAGGGCTTTAATAAATCGATTAGGCAAACCATCAAGACCAGACGCTTTTTTGCTTTTGAGTTTGGAAAGAAGCGCCTCAATTCCGTGTCTGGAAACGTGAATTGCTATGTTTACTGAGTCGCAGGCTGCTATGTCAGTTGCTCGTGTGAGCATAGAGGAACTTGCGCTGGACAAGGAGAGAGATGATGTCGAAGGTGAAGTCGGAGAACACATAGCTGGCAGAGGATTTGGAACCACGGGTAAATTAATGGGCTGCAGAAGAAACACCGATTGGAACATTTTTGCTTTTTCAGCAGGGTCAGTGACATGACATCCATCCTCTTGTCTGGTTAAATAACAATCGGACTGCGATGGATTGTTCAGGGATTTGATATGGGCCCAAAATGGCCTCGAGAAATCTCGGGACAAGGAATTTTCAATGAAGCGGTTATGAAGGAAGGAGTTGTATTTTTTTATTTCAATTTTGAGTGCAGAGTACTCGCGGACACGATGAGGTGAAGCATGTCGCTTGACTAATGCGCAAAGTTTCCGTTTGCGTTTAAACATTGACTCTAGTTTATTGTTTACCCATGGGTAACGTGTTGGTCTCTTGAGATCTTTCCGGGGTATCAAAGAAAACAAATGGCCCAGCATGTCTTTAAGAAATTTCCAAGCCGCGTCAGGTGATCCTTCTTGGACCACAGGCAGATATGATGCATACCATTGCAGCAAATGATCTTTCAGCATTTGCCAGTCAGCTCGCGAGTAATCAATGACGGAGGAATAACGATATTTCTGGGTTTTGGGGGTAAAACCGGCATTAAATAAAATCATTTCATGATCGCCAACTCCGGAGGACAGCTGATAGGATTGCTTCAGAATGAAATTCACAAAACATAAATCCAATATGGAGGATGTACCAGGTGGGACAATGTAGGTAGGGTGGTGAATCAATTGGTTAAATCCCAGGGAAACCAACATATCCAGGAGAAGTATCTCTTTTCGGGGAGCACCAAGATTCGACGGAGAGTGGTCAGCCCAGTTCACATGCGGGCAGTTGAAATCTCCCAGCAGACAGATATCATTGCGGGATCCATTGGACCCACCTTGGAGACCAGCCCAGATGAGATCCCGAAGTGAGTGAATACTGTCTTCAGTAAAAGCAGGCGGGAAATAAGCGCAGACGAATGTAACAGATTGATCAGCAATTTTAACCACACTTCCAACGCACTCAACTTCTTCATTTCGGGGTGGGCAAAAATCTTCAAAGTTTACTCTTACTGCTGAGCTGATGAGCGTATTTTTTACGGCGATAAGAACACCACCGCCTTTTTTCTGTGTGCGATCACGACGATAAATAGTAAAATTTGTGGGCAATATTTCACTATCGTTTACCATTGGGGTTAGCCAGGTTTCTGTCAGACAGACAATGTCCACGGAGTTGGCGATCACGTAACTCAAAAGCTCAGCTCTCTTAACTAAAGATCTCAGCTAATATCACTCCAAGCCCTGCCGGGCGGCTGGAGATATCGAAAAAATAGGCCGGATTCCACCCTTTTTTCGATATCTCCAGCCGGTTTCTCAAAAAATGGCAGTTTAGAAATACCTACTCGAGATACAGGAACCATGCCAAAATGGCGGGAAAACTTCAAAGTCAAAGACAGAGGGCATGCCGACATAGGAAGCAATAATAATATGAATACATAAATGTGCGTTTATCTCGAAAACTTTTTTCAATCCTTTGACGGTGCCGCCAGACCGCATCTGATGACATTTTCAATCGGATTTCTGGGAAGTCGTTGGCCGAAGTGTAAAGATGGATAGTCGGATATTCGCGCCTTGATTGACAGGTCAGCTTCGCTTTGAAATGCCGACAAAGGAGACCGCCTGTCATAATTTTTTTTACGAATTCGGTTGTACAACTCCGATTCTCAGAATGAAGACTTTGTACAGGGCTTTGCAACAAACGTGACATCGGAAGTAAAGATGCCTTCAAAGGAGTTGTTCCAAACACTTCAAATATTGAATATGAGGCTGCAGAAGTATAGAAGCTTGCAAATTCGTGATGCCATATGGCATCATAGACGGTCCCGGTTAGAAAAAACTAGCGACGACTAAAAGGTTTTAAAAAATATATATTTAAACTAAAAAAGCTGTGATTGTGTATGAAAGAAAATCGTCAACTCTGGTTATTTATCCCATTTGCTGGCAGGACCTTCATCGATCGGACACAAATGAAGTGAATGGATAAGAGGATCCACCAACTTTCTTTCAGATATCCAATAATGTCAAACTCAAACATCCTTCAAACTTGTTGAATTTGGGTACAAAGTGGACAAGTGAACGTTTCTACTTCAATACTCGAACTTTTAAGTTCGAAATTATACGTGATCTACAAGAAAAGATGGGCATCAGTTCAGACGGCCATCCCGGACCAACTTTTGAGAATGCTTGTCTAGGAAACAGACCATTCTTGAAGGGATATTGAGGAAATAACAATGAGGAAGAGGTTTTTTGGAGCAGGTGGGACTACAATTTGAGCTAAAAGCATCTCAACAATTAACAAAGCCTTAGGTCCCAGATAACTGTTCCACAGACTTTTCTGCATGTGGAGTAGACCAGGTCGCGGTTGTGATTTGCCGATTATATGAGGACAAGAAGCAGTGTGTTTACACCAAGTGATAGGAGGATACCAGGACGTTTGTTTACAGCAAGCAACGGCATTAACACTTTCTTAGTGTGATAGATCAATTATAGCAATTTCCAAACTCATAACTTAGAAACCGCAGCCTTTATTCTCTTAATTGAAACCAAAATTTTAGTCTTTCATTTATTTGCTGCAATTATTTGGCTGAAAACCCTTCAAGGGTTCAAGATCCTTGGTGGCTTCCATGGAATCCAATAACAAAGCAAACTGAAATTTTAAAAACTTTCCAGGAATTTAATCCACAGGCATAGGGTTAAGGTTAGGGAGGTTTGTCAGGTTTGCTAATATTTGATTAAGAAATAATAACAAGAAATCGCGAATGATTTCCGCCATCTTCGTCAGTGCCCCACATGCAGGCAGGTCTTTGAAACCGTAGAGGCTCCTGTGTGACCCCATGGAAACCTTCTACAACTCATCATATGACAAAAAATCGTTACCTTGCGAGACAAAATCCTTCACTTTTCTAACTGCTTCAGCTCCTGCTCCAAATGGATCGTTGGGATCTTGAGCGTCTATGAAATGAGAGAATGGATGAAACTTAAAGAGTGAGAAAGTGTGGGAGAGAGAGAGGGATAGAGAGCATGTTGGAGATAGATGAGACAGGAAAGGAGCGAGAGTGAGATTTTATGGGCACGTATAACCATGGATAAAAGTCAACACATCGAAGCGGGTTGAGTGAACAGTCAGAGGAAATCGCTGGAGGATCTGTTGTCGACAGAGGTTTATTAACCAGTGCATTCGGGTCGCATAACTTTCTTGGCAAGGGCAGTGAGGACAAGCTTCTAACAAGATTAATTGGAGCACTGCCTGTCCCCGTGTATGCATTAGATAAAAGCGCTGTCTAGACGTAATTGAGACGGTTTTGTTATTGTTCGCAGACATTTTTTTCAAATGTCGCGATCGTCTTTCACAGCTTACGAGTTCTTTCAGAATTCTCGTAGCGGTCACTTTCATTTCTTCGAACCCTATCAGTTAGAATTATTTCTCGAGCGGAGCAGTGGCAGAATCCCAAATTTCATTGCGCAGAATCTCACGAACAATAAAAAGACGCAAACATTTTTCCACAGGAATGTTACAAATCAATCTTTGATTTTTGCTTTTGTTGAAAGTGATAACATAGTGATAATTTTGTCCATCCCGTTGGATAATTATATGGCTGTCTGCAGAATCCCATACTTTAATTGTACAAGTGATGGTGGGTGATCCTTAAGTGATCCTGAACAAATGAAGGTGGGAAACAAGTGATCCTTACAAATTTTTTTAAATGATGACTGATCGATCGTCCCACTCACGCCGCCAGGAGCTGTCAGGTTTCAGACTTCCCATGTCGTGGTTAACATACCATTTTTTTATTAAACGCCACATTAACTTGCTTTTTCAGAGCGCTGTTACGCACGCACAGAAAACCAAATAATTAAACATCTTATGTCACGTACTCAAATACGTCGCGATGTTATTGCGTGTCTCCGCTTGAAACCGGCCGGTATAGTCGTGATAGTAAGCTTCAAAAACAAGATTGCTTTCCAGAAAATCCTTCATCGGAAACGGATCTACCCATGGAATATCGGACGATGTTAGATCCTGTTTTAAAGGGCCGATGTGCATATAACGCGTCTTTCTGAGCGGTGACAATGGCTTCATCAGTTGAAAAGCGTCATGGTCATTGAAACCGTTAACAATTCTCGAGAAGAAGGCGAGATTTTCCCTTTGGTCGCTGGCCTCAGCAGATGCTATAAATTTGCCGAAGTCCTTGATGTCTGTCCAATCTCTGTCACCCTTGGTAAAATTGACATATTCAATAGCATTGGTCAGCGTCTTACGAACACGGATATTTTTGGGCTTGCAGTAGTAAAACCAATTATCCCTGCCCACATTATAACAAGATATGGGGAGAATCAGCATTGCAAAGATGAATGCATATCGCACAGCTGCAACTGACGCCGCAGAAGCCGGCATTGTATCCGTGATCTGAAATTATAATAGACAACACATTAGACTTGCGAAATGGCCAGCATAATTCGTTAACAAATTAAGGTTGGAATGTGCTAATTCTATAATCTTATCAGCACAATTCCATGCGCGCTTCCCGCCAGGCCCCAACTGAACTCGAGCTCAAACTCAGGCACCAACTAAAATCAATGACAGCACACTCCGCATAGCATAATGGCGCTTGAAGTCTGGCTCTGCATCTGACCCTCATGAAACTTGAAGGTCCATGTATCAGTCAGACTTTGTGTTTGATCCATTTCGGGTCCCATTACGTTGGAGAGGCTCACAGACGGCAAAATATACGGACTTATCAAAAGTCCTCGAACAAAGGTGATTATTTTAAAGTAGTGCTTAACACAGGGGCAATTAATTTCGACAGGTCTTGGTGAAACTTTACGCCTCACTCTAGTGTCATGATGTTTTGCGGCGCATGCTACCATTGATTCTAAATGGCGCCTTAGTTATTAATGAACTCCTGTGTTCGAAGACTTTTTTATTTGGAGTGTATAAATTTTATGTATACGAATGAAATGTATTTCCTGATGTCTGAAGTTCTTTTGGGATGATTCTGCTTCCGTGATGTTGCAATCCGTTTCTGCCATATCGAAGCATGGCAAACAGTCCTTCATATTTTTCTGGAACAGACTCAAGAAATGTCTGACACTTTAGCTACCAGTAGTGATTCCTGATTATTTTATATTATACCTTTGAGGTCTGCCAGTCATTGAGTGCCTTTTCCTGCCGCATAAACAAAAAATAAACGACCACGTAATTAATTTTTATAAGTTCATTCTCGGAGTGTCATCGCTGGATCAGTTTCGTTCTCCTGATGCCAGAAAAAACTGAAGTGTACAAACTTCTGTGGAAGATTGAAATCATTCATCTATTGATTCGTGGAAGCCTTGATTCAAATTTCATCCATTTTTTCTAAATTATCTGCAGCTCGCAAACTTAAGACTGTTTGCAGGCTCCACAGAGGGCCGTTCTCGACTTTTACAGTTATTCAAGAATAAGAATATCAGATTGTCTCAGAGGAGCATCTTGTACTCAGCATGCCGTTCGTTTTTTTTAAAACACGTCAGGCGTCCGTCCTGTCGTTTTTGTGGATTCCTGAAAATTGCAAGCTGCTGACGAAAACCTGAGCAACGCCACAGGGTGTCGCGCTTTTATTTTGCTGGTTGGTTGGCGTAGTTGCATGGGACGGTAGGTTTGCGAGTAGTGTCAGTGGCTGGTTCAGCTCTGTTGAAATTTTTGCTCGTGACAAAGACACTATTTTGTAAAATTTTAACACTTTCTTTCCAATTTTACCAAATTTTACCAAAATTAGGGTTTCGTAAAAAATTTGGCTTCCAAAAAAAAGATATTCACCAAAATTTTGCAAAATTTAAAATTTTACCAAAATTTACAATTTCACCAGGAAATAAATAAAAGTTTTTGCCAAACTTTTACCGAATGTTTCCTCATGGAGTGTCTTCACACGGGGTTGAATATGCCACTCTGTGGACGCGAAAGCCTAATTCGCAATCTAAAATGGGTATGCCCATTTACCTTTGTTTCTTGTCCCGCCCTTTTCTTTTTTCTTTTGGTTTCTACAACGGAAGCCAAAACTTATGTCAAACCATCTGCGACAGGCAAGGAAACAAGAGTACGCACGAAACCAGTGACACCCTGTTCGCGATTGCTGTGAACCAAACAGCGCAACAAGCGTCGGCCAGGTGTAGTGACCTCGTGCAGCGCTTCGTCTCGAGCCCAGGTGAAAAAGTACAGGAGAGTATGAAAATGACCGCGTGGTTCGCAAAGTGATCAGCGCATTAAAATGCAAGAAAGCAGGAAATAAGACTCCCTTCACCCATTCAGGATCTCCCGACAGGTCGCAGGCAAGCACAAGAACCGTTCAATGTAGTCTCCGCAGTCAGGATGGCGTCCTCATGCCTTAAAATCCAGACGATCGCAACCACAACCAATATGGTGCTCCTCGTGCAAATGCAGATCCGTTCAACGTGTTTTAAAAAAAACGTACGGTATAATCATTCATATATCATTATGCTGGCGTTTTTTTTCTCGAAAATTAGTAGCGAAGCGCCATTCTCCAAGGTTCCGTTGGAGAATGGAATTTTGGAATTCCAGCTGGAATTCCAAAATGACTTCGGATGCGGGGCAATATCAACGCTACCTACGTATCCGTGTCGCGCCAAATCAGTAATCAGGCACCTTGAGCGAAGTAATTCTTCCTGATTGTCAGGATGGCGGGAACCGCTACCATCTTTTCCGCCACATTGTGTCAGTTGGTTATCAGGGTATCCCGCAAATGCGAATGGAAGAAAAACCATCCCCGCGGGCTCTTCCCGGGTGGCAGAGAAACGTGGCAGGAACGTTCCGCTGGAACATGGCAAACACTTGGCTGTACCATTTGGATATGATCGGTGTGGCGCAGAGGTGCTGGCCACTATGGCAGGAATGTGGCTTTCTCCAGTGACAGCGATGTGTTTTTCCACCGTGGTGGGGACATGGAATGCTCCCGCGGCGGGAATGCTATTTTCCACCGTGGAACGAGACAAACCACCGTGGTAATCACGTTCCTGTCACGATGGTATGCCACTATCCTGCCACAGCGGAGAAATACTTCGCTGCCACGGGGGAACGCCATGTTCCTGCTACAGTGGCCAGCACCGAAGTGCCACACCGACCATATCCAAATGGCAGCCACCTGGCACAGACAAGTGTTTGCCATGTTCCGGCGGAACGTTCCTCCCACGTTCCTCTGCTACGCGGATTCTTGGGGCCATTCTCAAACAAAAATGTAGAATAGTTTTTTCCCTCTCAGGCTTCGTTAGGAAGCTAGGGGTGTTTAAATTTCATTGCACATCCTTAGAAAAAGCTACTACTCCGACGAAACTTTCCTCTTTTGTTTTTTCATTGATTACTTTTGTAATGCTTAAAGCGATGTTTACAATCTGATCGAAAAAAAATCAGAGGCCCAACTCATGAGAAAAGGCCGAACACCAAATTCAAGCAATAGAAGAAGTTTAATAGTGTATAATCGATGTTTTTTCGAGGTAGTGCCGTAGAAGTCACCGCGTAGAGGAAAGCGTCGTTCAAGATTTTCAACTCAGCATGATCATGGTTACAGCCCGGTAATGTTTTCCAGATGCATTTCGATGCAGGGCACGTGAACATGGTCAATCGCTCGACAATCGAAAATATTCTTGAAAAAATGTAGCCTATAATATCTAGCTGCCTAATATCATCAGGGTCTCATGTCTCGTCCGTGGACACTAGGAATGCCCCTGCTATCAAATAATTATCGGTGCGACTTGTCGGTTTGGGCAATTGGACTCAAACCATTTCGCTATTAAGGTAGATATTCTCTAATCGGATAGTGTTCAATGAAACCTTCAATCAAGTGATCTTTAAGACACCGTATATTCTTCTTCTCATTTCAGGATTTGATGGTTATGAGACTTTGTCTCCTACGTAATTTGCTCACTGAAAGTACCAATCTCCTCCACCCCTCGGTGGGTTGTCAAAGGCACCAGAATTCCAAATATGGCAGTGAACTAAAAATGCCAAAGGTCTTGCTATACTTTCTCAGAGCACATTTCCAATGTTCTCGTACATATTATTCGTAACAACAACATGTTCCTAAAAAAAGTGATAATCAAATAAAGCTGCCGTTAGGGAATGAACTCTCAACAGTGAGTACTCAATACCGTGTACACAGTGTACTACAGCTGTACACACATTCAACTGTCCGTAGAATTAGTTCTCCAGTTAGGAAATGCTCTGTTTTTAAATTCAGGATATAAGCTGTGCCATTTATCAGGAGAATTTTGCCAAATCTATCTAAACAATTTTCACAACAATCAAAAATCTAGGCAGAGCGTCCGTAAAAATATGCCCATCCTTACCCGTTCCTGAAATAATTGTTGCTGAGTGTCGCTCGTTCAGTACTCCGCCGATAACCGTCCTACAATAAATTGCCACTTGAAAGATGGTGTGACACTGGGAATTTGAACTGTGTGTCCAAACCAAAGTTACCTTTGGCATTCAAACGAAACTCTCACAACCCAAGTGCCGTTAAAAATAAATAAAAATAAATGAATAAATAAAAAAAATTGAAATAAATTTAAAAATGTTCAAGTTGAATGAATGTTCGTACAATGATGTACTTCGCATTTCATCGAACCACCTATATTGCAGGCAGAGGCAGGCGGAACTTAGCAGTCAGGCAGACTTGGCAGACAGGCACAAACAAAACAAAATCGAATAACCAGGCATTATTCAACTTGACTACAGTGAGTCATTTTTGTCAGTGACAACTTAAGTGCTGAGTCACCACGCGCGTCATTGTGCGAAAGCAATTAATGCAGAAGTTGGCTTGCAATGGCTTCAGAAGTGTTCGACACGAAGTCATGATGACGAAGTGTGTGGTTTAATTGCTCGCATTGTTGCCGGAACTCTCATTAGCAAATTCGATTCAACAAGCAGAGAATCAACCATAATGTTCAGTGTTAGATACGCCATACGTTCCCCATAATTCTACTCCCATCCACATTTTTCACGTGGAGTGAGTCCCACCATAATTCGCTAGGTTAAACATGCAGATCATCAACCATTAATGCTCGGTGTTACAACCTCAGGCTACAAGTTACGTTCCCCATAATTCTACTCACATCTACATTTTTCATGTGGAGGCCCACCATAATCCGCTAGATTCAACCATAAATGCTCGGTGTTAGATACAACCGCAGGCTACAAGATATACGTTCCCCATACTTCTACTCACATCTATACATTTTTCATGTGGAGTCCCACCATAATCCGTTAGATTCAACATGCAGAGCATCAACCATAAATGTTAGATACAACCTCAGGTTACAAGATTCGTTCCCCATAATTCTACTCACATCTACATTTTTCATGTGGAGGCCCACCATAATCCGCTAGATTCAACCATAAATGCTCGGTGTTAGATACAACCGCAGGCTACAAGATATACGTTCCCCATAATACTCACATCTATACATTTTTCATGTGGAGTCCCACCATAATCCGCTAGATTCAACATGCAGAGCATCAACCATAAATGTTAGATACAACCTCAGGCTTCAAGATATGTTCCCCATAATTCTACTCACATCTACATTTTTCATGTGGAGGCCCACCATAATCCGTTAGATTCAACATGCAGAGCATCAACCATAAATGTTAGATACAACCTCAGGCTACAAGATTCGTTCCCCATAATTCTACTCACATCTACATTTTTCATGTGGAGGCCCACCATAATCCGCTAGATTCACCCATAAATGCTCGGTGTTAGATACAACTGCAGGCTACAAGATATACGTTCCCCATAATTCTACTCACATCTATACATTTTTCATGTGGAGTCCCACCATAATCCGCTAGATTCAACATGCAGAGCATCAACCATAAATGTTAGATGCAACCTCAGGCTTCAAGATATGTTCCCCATAATTCTACTCACATCTACATTTTTCATGTGGAGTCCCACCATAATCCGTTAAATTCAACATGCAGAGCATCAACCATAAATGTTAGATACAACCTCAGGCTACAAGATTCGTTCCCCATAATTCTACTCACATCTACATTTTTCATGTGGAGTTCCACCATAATCCGCTAGATTCAACATGCAGAGCATCAACCATAAATGTTAGATACAACCTCAGGCTACAAGATTCGTTCCCCATAATTCTACTCACATCTACATTTTTCATGTGGAGGCCCACCATAATCCGCTAGATTCAACCATAAATGCTCGGTGTTAGATACAACCGTAGGCTACAAGATATACGTTCCCCATAATTCTACTCACATCTATACATTTTTCATGTGGAGTCCCACCATAATCCGCTAGATTCAACATGCAGAGCATCAACCATAAATGTTAGATACAACCTCAGGCTTCAAGATATGTTCCCCATAATTCTACTCACATCTACATTTTTCATGTGGAGGCCCACCATAATCCGCTAGATTCAACCATAAATGCTCGGTGTTAGATACAACCGCAGGCTACAAGATATACGTTCCCCATACTTCTACTCACATCTATACATTTTTCATGTGGAGTCCCACCATAATCCGCTAGATTCAACATGCAGAGCATCAACCATAAATGTTAGATACAACCTCAGGCTACAACATTCGTTCCCCATAATTCTACTCACATCTACATTTTTCATGTGGAGGCCCACCATAATCCGCTAGATTCAACCATAAATGCTCGGTGTTAGATACAACCGCAGGCTACAAGATATACGTTCCCCATAATTCTACTCACATCTATACATTTTTCATGTGGAGTCCCACCATAATCCGCTAGATTCAACATGCAGAGCATCAACCATAAATGTTAGATACAACCGCAGGCTACAAGATATACGTTCCCCAAAATTCTACTCACATCTACATTTTTCATGTGGAGGCCCACCATAATCCGCTAGATTCAATAAATGCTCAGATAAACCGCATGCGTCGGTGTATACACCACCAGGGCTACAAGATATACGTTCCCCATAATTCTACTCACATCTATACATTTTTCATGTGGAGTCCCACCATAATCCGCTAGATTCAACATGCAGAGCATCAACCATAAATGTTAGATACAACCTCAGGCTACAACATTCGTTCCCCATAATTCTACTCACATCTACATTTTTCATGTGGAGGCCCACCATAATCCGCTAGATTCAACCATAAATGCTCGGTGTTAGATACAACCGCAGGCTACAAGATATACGTTCCCCATAATTCTACTCACATCTACATTTTTCATGTGGAGGCCCACCATAATCCGCTAGATTCAATCATAAATGCTCGGTGTTAGATACAACCGCAGGCTACAAGATATACGTTCCCCATAATTCTACTCACATCTACATTTTTCATGTGGAGGCCCACCATAATCCGCTAGATTCAACCATAAATGCTCGGTGTTAGATACAACCTCAGGCTACAAGATTCGTTCCCCATAATTCTACTCACATCTACATTTTTCATGTGGAGGCCCACCATAATCCGCTAGATTCAACCATAAATGCTCGGTGTTAGATACAACCGCAGGCTACAAGAAATACGTTCCCCATAATTCTACTCACATCTATACATTTTTCATGTGGAGTCCCACCATAATCCGCTAGATTCAACATGCAGAACATCAACCATAAATGTTAGATGCAACCTCAGGCTTCAAGATTCGTTCCCCATAATTCTACTCACATCTACATTTTTCATGTGGAGGCCCACCATAATCCGCTAGATTCGACCATAAATGCTCGGTGTTAGATACAACCGCAGGCTAAGAGATATACGTTCCCCATAATTCTACTCACATCTATACATTTTTAATGTGGAGTCCCACCATAATCCGCTAGATTCAACATGCAGAGCATCAACCATAAATGTTAGATACAACCTCAGGCTACAAGATTCGTTCCCCATAATTCTACTCACATCTACATTTTTCATGTGGAGGCCCACCATAATCCGCTAGATTCAACCATAAATGCTCCGTGTTAGATACAACCGCAGGCTACAAGATATACGTTCCCCATAATTCCACTCACATCAATATTTCTCCAGTGGAGTCCCTCATAATCCGTTGTAATGCAAAAATTCTACAACGGGATGTTTGTTTGTTTTTCGAGAAATCCAAAAGTATCAAATTTCGGCGCTGTGTAAAAACAGGAACACACAAAAACGAAAATATCGGAGTAGGATCGAGTAATTGAGCATAACATTGTAGGAAAACATCGTGAAAACACAAAAAGCGTTCTTTTTTCGGTCTCGACAGCAAAACGGCGTAAAAACACAACGAGCGTTCTTTTTTAGGTCCCGACAGCCAACGTTTTTCGGAAAACAGCACGGATCTGGAGGTATGAGCGAGGATCTTTCGTTTATCATGAATCTAAGCGTAAAAAATAATTTACATATTCAGATATTTTAAACCACCATGTGGCCGTGATTTCGTCTGATAGAGTTAGGCTCGAATATGATTGCATGCAAAACGCTGACATAGAAACTGCCATTACAAAGCATTCCGGAATGATTCTGTAATTTGTTAGCCCTGGAAACATCAAGCATCAAAGAGAAGAAAGTCCTTGTTGCTTAGCGGGTACATGCATTAACAGTGCAACCATACATCCCGGGACCATCGACATTATTCCGAAACTTAAATAACAATACAATCATTTTTCGAATTGCGACACCACAAAACTCAACTAATTAGAGACAAGGTAGAAAAAAACGAAGCAAACAAACGTATTGCGGTGTGTTCCTCACACTCATTCAAATAATCAAATGTATTCAAGAGCGCATTGTGGTCCGGAACACAAGGGTGCCTTCTGTCGTTGTTTTCTGAGCACATGTATGTAAAATGAACGTTCTGTCTTTCAACACATATTCAATTTTCACTTTTCTTTTAATTTTCATTTCAATTTAATTTTCACTTAAGCAACTCAAAATCATCGTTCAAATTCTCTCAGGGCGGTGTTGGTAAAGTCGTCAGATGCGCGGAATAACATCAAATTTTGTCAACGTTTAAAAATTCAGCCGAGTCTCTGAACTAAATAGGACTTGGATTATGTTAGTGGTAAAGCATTAGTTTAAGGTTGGGAAAGGTTATCTCAGTGTGGATCCGTAGCATCTGCGCCTTATTACACCTTTTAAACCTTCCAAAAATTGGATAGTATTCTTGCTAACCACGTTTTCATGAAAACTAATTTGCAACCACTGAATAAAAATTGTCAATTGTCACAACGAATCACTCACTGGTCTTTTGAACTAGTTTTCAGTTATAACAAACTGAGAAGTTGCAGCGGCATAGAAAAATACAACACTTTACGTGGGAAAATCTGTCAAAAGATATGGATTGTTGTCAAAACGAAATTTTGAGTTTTGAGTGGTCATAAAATTGGACACAAATCAAATGTTAATCCAATTCAAGAGCAGTGATGATAATTCTGGACTAAATGGCTATCTTCTGACAACTGGAGTAGTTCCCTAAATTGACTTTTATATAATTTTATTCGCCATTTTGTGGCCTTCCGAAAGCATTTTAACCCTTAAACCATCTTTGACACCAAATGGTGCGTTGGTGACATGATAAAAACTCTCCATTTGAATTTTATTCACACTAACCAGCAGACTGAGAGGCCGAACGGTAGTGATAAAGTCGGTTAGACTGCGTCCAATTGGCTGACTGAGGCGGACAGTCTGAAAGCTGGCGACAAACCATCTGGTTGAGTTTCCGACAAGCGTGGTCTAAGTAAGTGTCCGACATTTAACCGACTGTTTGATATGGCCGAGTAGCCGAGGACCGGCCTGCTTTATGTGACATACCGGCTGTCAGTTGCTGCTCTAAAAATTTGGCTGGTCGGGTGATTGTAAGACGCCGCCTGATAGTTGATAACAATCTCCCAAACTCTACATCATAGCACAAGACGTGAATCCGGATTGTTCTTGTAAGGAAGCGTGCTTTCCATCTCAACTTCAGATGCCCATATTTTCCGGTTTTTTAAGTGAAATTCTCCGGACTATTTTTACCATATCAAAAGAAAGTCAAGATTTTATTTTTCACGGTAGAAGATGGTGGGCCGTATTCCCCAAAGCCACTAACCACATCCCTAGCCTTAAGCTTGAAAAAAACCAAATTAATGCAAATATTTCTGCTGAAACTTTTTAAGCAAACGTCAATATTCAACATTTAACAATATTCCTTTTGCATCGCTGAGAAAAATGCACCTGAATGTGGAATTGGTATTTTTTCAAGATTGGGTTATATGGCTTTGGGGAATAAGGCCGCTTGTGGTTTAAACTGGCGCTAAAAGGGCTTAAACTAGTTCGTGTAAAGTTGTTCAAGATAGAAAACGTTCTGTGAGAGGGTTCTAAAAAGTAGAGGGTTCTATTTGTCTTTTGCGAAAAACAGTATTTATTCGCTTTCCTTTTTATTGGGACGCCCTGTATAAAGAAGTACTGAGGACGGAACTGAGGGAATGCATGATGTTGAGTTCATCGTTGTGCGAGTCCTGGAACAGTTAAATTTGTATACACGTACAAACGTGTCATGCGTGAAATCTTACATGTCAAACTGAGCTTCTGCTGCCAGTTCAATTCACGTCCGAAGATTGTGCCAAAGGCTACGCCGAGTCAGATGGGCAGGCCTTCCGAATTCCGATGTATTTCCGGAAAAATCTCTTGTCGGATCAATCGGCAGCAGCCCTGGTAAGTTTCGTTGCATTTCTAATCTTGATTGAGGTGGAGTGGTTCCAAATGATATCCACACCAATTTGTAATTTACCACTCTGAGATCGAACCAAACAGTCCCCGAGTTAGGCTTGCAAAGCCTTCGCTTAAGTTTAAAAACAGAAAGTCGCCGGGCAATATGTCCTTGAGCTACATAACCATCACTAAACCATTTCTCTTTTTATAGGCCTGGTGAACTTAACCTAAAGATAACTCATTCCTGTTGGCCTGGATTGTGCTGAACCACAACCCAAGTCAAGCACTGCAAGCATCAGCTGGAAACTGGCCGAAAGACGTGGAGTTCATTTACGTCGTGTTTCATAGCCATCGGAGTTTGGCACTAAACCGTTGGCAGGATTATTCTCGGCAGACTATTGGGTGGTTTTCGACAGAGCAGTCGCGGGAAAACAATCCTTTTTTAATTGAAAACTCTTATCACTACCGCTACTGAAGTCGGATTCGATCAAATTTTAATGATCATCTGATTTGCGCTTCGTTTACCCGTTAAAGGATGGTATGCCAAACGGTATTACGTGTCAGGTTCGATTGGCCCCCGATTTGGTTTTCGACCAGGAGGAGGGAAGTTGGTCCAAATTAGTGTCCTGTACTGAGAAAAAAGTCATTTGTTGAACCAAGATTTTCAAGGGTTGAAAAAAAAATTCGTTGCAGCAACTAAATCTTTGTTTGGGCAACCAACAGCCAGTTGCAGTAACAAATAGGTGGTTTGACGCAAATAAACAGGTGCAAAAACGCCGTTTAAATTAAACGGCGTTTTTTGGCGTTATTTTTCTTCAACCAAAATATGTGGCGAAATCAAACCTGAAATTAGTTCGCGAAAAGTAATAGCGCAAAATGAGTTGGGCCAACTAGTTTTTATTTCACCCAACCATTTCTTTTTCCAGTGTGATTAAAGAGCCGTTTAGTTGTTGCTGAATGGTCCCTAATTGTCACCCAAGTCGTGGTCGGCAATCCTTCGCTTCGTTTTTGAACAGACAGCACAGGAAGCAAGAGTATTCGACCGAATACGACCATAATATCGACCATAAATACAGGCGACCTCGACTATCGGTTTTTTTAAGCCTATCGAGAACATGGTGTTTTCCTGGCGTGGAATCTGAAAAACCCTTCCCGTTCTGTGACACGCCAACCGAAAGCATTCAAAATAAATTCAACATTCCAGGTTTCTGCCATTGCATCCATGTGTTTGATTTGAGAGGAAACCGCTGGTAGTGCAGCAGTGAAGAATATCGAGAGCTAAAAATGCCCTCATTTTGTGAGCCTCTTTTGGGGAAAGGACAGCTTTCGCTTCCGATTTGAACTTAGGCCGGAGAGATCTCCGATGCTTTTTTTAAAACCACCGGTGAAAGTTGCGGATATCCACGTTTTCGAGGGGAAGGGATCGATAATATCCTCAACTATCTCTGGTGGTTTTGAAACAAGCAACAGAGATCTCTCCGGCCTTAGAATTTTTTTCATTTCGGCAGAAGGGATTGCAGAAAATTGATGTTTGTTCCAGATCTGCTTTAGGCAGCATCTTCTTTTCCATTATACTCACAGCCTATATTTCTGAAGTGGCATTTCATGAAAAAACTGAAAGAAAGTTTTTGAACAAGGTGATGGTGTGTTGGCGCATGTGAAAAACCATTTGCGAACGTCCGGTTTCAATGTGTGGAAGTTTGAGTGTTCCCAAAGCACATCAAAATCTCATAGTCCCTAGATAACGGCACAGCAAATAGGCTGAAAGCCCTTTATAGAGTGTTTTATACATGAAAAGCCAAGAAAAACCCATATTCCGATCGTGGAATTCGGTATAAATTGCGGAATGTTTTCCTAACCTCTTCTAACGTGATGGCTATGAAAATGGGACACACGGTGTCGGTTCGCGCTCTTTCACGGGTTAATAAACATTCTTGCTGATGATGAATTGCGATCTCTGTTGTCATGATATGCACATTCGCTCATTGCGCCTGGGTTGAATTTGCCGTAGCATCCCTCTCATGACCTCTCTCATGTGAAAGAGTATTTCGGGAAAGTTAACAAGACGCCAACCTATGCCATGATGGACATAATTGTTTTAGGGCATTTCGCCCTATGGACCCCTTATCCTGGCTTGCAGATAATCGTCTCCAAACTAGCGTTAGTCAAAGGTCGTAAGTTCTTCAACGGGAGCAAACACATTGTGATGTGTGAAATTTATTCAATACAAGGGAAACGAGTACTGTGAGATATGGGGGTTAGAACCACAACAGATGAAAACAGTTGTGGGAAGAGATTGTTGATTCCACAAAGGACTCGTTCCGTTGTGATACGGGGGGTACTGGATTCTCAGCGAATGTGAGACGTTGCAGAACCAGGGTTTCAAGCGATGCAACCCTGTTTTTCAAAGATAAGTGTTAATTTCCACAACACACGCTTGGAGTTCTAGAATGAGCAGCGTTGAGGCGTTAAAATGAGCCGCATTCTCTGTAGTATATAAGAATATGGTGTGTCTACAAACGGATTTACACTGGCATCTAAATTTAAATTCATCACCTGACTGTATATTACCATCCAGCATTCTTGTGAATCAGGTGGAGGACCAAATTCGGCAATGGGAAAGTCCAGGAACTAGCAGCCCCCTCCCGCGCTCAGTTGGTGTATCATTTAATTGTTTCTGATTATCCTCATCATTGGTGATTTTTGGTTCCATTTCCGTTGCATACCGTATTAGAGGGGTAATTATATTTGGAAATATCCGCACTATATTTTCTCAATCAACAACCCTTTGTGTAAACATAAACGGATTTTATCTTGATGCACAAGAAAAGATCATTGCCCGGCTCGACTGTCCAGTGGGATAAGACAACGATACTTGATTTCTCATAGATTTGTTCACTGCAAAGTAAAAACACTTCACACCATACACCAATAAATTTGATAAAGTCTATAACTAAAATAAGAATGCATCTAGGATTCCTGCAATTAGGCGATTATTCGGAAAATAATAAGAAATATTGATTTGTCTAAAAACCAAAAATTGAAATAATTACTAAAAAACGGATGCACATGACCAACAAAATGACAAGATGGTCGACAATACAAAAAGGGGCACGTCAACAGAGAGAAAATAAGCGACAATTACTAAAGCAACGATATAAAAGAAACCGAAACACCATAGGCAACATCTGTAGTCACCGTTAAACAAGGCAAATAAATGACAACTACGCATTTAAAATATAACAATAAGAGACACAAAAACAAAACTTAATTATGCCGAGCAGAGAGGAGTTCGGCAATAGGGTAACCCACACGAAATGAAATCTAATAAAATCGATAGGCAATACAGTCGTCTCCAAATACAACATAACACGTGATGCAAAATTCAGATGATGATTCATGTTGGGGTGTTGTGATTCCATTTAACCAGTCGTCCGAAACCACACCCGTGGCTCATCTAGCAAATGAAAATAAATGAGAAAAAAATAGACAGAAATTCATATCGTGATTTTTTAGGTGGAAGGTGTTTGGAGATATGATAAAAAGCGAAAACAACAAATGTGGCAGCATGAAAATCGTTAAAATAAACAAATTTTAAAGGAGTCCAATGCAATTAACGCTCGTCTAATTGATTTTTTAAATTTTCGGAGCCTCATCACTGCTTTTTCTTATGAAATACGACCTTCTTGAGTAGAAATTAAAGTTTTGCCATCATCAATGAGATGATATGGGTCTACACCATTAACTCTTTAGACAAGGCTTCTGACAGATATAAACATATAATTTGCGAACATAGTTAATTCCAATTAAACGACGGTACTGATATAAAATCAGATATCACTTTAACATTCTTGAAGGAAACGGACATTTTTGTGAACGGTGTTATGGGACATCTGAATTCCATTTTACTTGCGCAGGTACTTCATATCAAATACAATTATGACACGGATTCTTGCGCAAAGACTTATAATAGAAAACACGATAATGGTTAATCTGGGAATATCCTGAAAAAGGACAGAATCAAGTGTTGAAAAGTCCTTTTGCAACTTAAGAATGGAAACTATTTTCACGCGTTGTGAAACATTATGGCAGAAGTAAAATTAATGTTAAATTGAGGAGATATGTTATTGTAAGGAGCCGGTTTCTGACAATTGAAATAATTTCAGAAGTTTCCAGCAATGGGAATGAAGGTATGAATTGTGCTTTTCGGAGTTCTTCCAAGATAGTCTTATGAAATCCAAGCAAATTTTTAGCCCATTAACATCATGATTTTTTGTCTATTGATAGATGTGTGCTGCCAAATATGGTGGTTGTCTTCTCATTCAACTATCAATTAGTTCGAAAAAATATATATCGCGATTTCGAATGTTCTAAAAATAAGATGATTTCCACATATGTATACCAAACACAATTCGACTTTATCACATTCATAATGAATTTTTTCCATTGTTTTCACTTTTTAAGGAGAATATTTCGGATAAGGACTGTAAAGGACTATAAAGGACGATACGATAAAAGCAAGATGAATGTGCAATACGGAAATATATCACGATTGAATGTATATGGGAATGTTTGTGGGAAAGTTTCATTGGGAATACATGATAAAAAAAACAATATCTGGCAACTGCTTGCATTTATATGAGCCCTTCACTGAATTGAGTAAAAAAATCAGAAACACTGATGGAATTTTTTCCTTAAAATCCTCGAAACAATAAACCATGGATACACTCAACACAAAGATGCAATTCTGCTCTTTGTACGAATTTTTGTAAAACAAAAAAATGAAAAAATGAGTGTTTTCAAATCCTCGTATACACGTTTCAAAATATCTACAAACAGGCATTTCAAAATACCTCCAGACTAAAAATTACACGTGTAATCTTTGTCGGCTTGCTCTGCTGAACCACATCGTGGCAAAAGCAACTGCAATTACGTATCCTTTTTCTTCTTTCCGTATCTTTTTAGGGAATGTTTTTTAATTCACATAGTATAGTTCAAACATTAAAAGTTTTAAAAAAAGTTTTTACAATTCACCATACAGTAAGGCGACTTCCGTGATTTGTGCAGGTTAAATTTTAACCCCTTCTCGTGACACCAGTCGTAGACCAACATTCGAGATACCCATCTTGTTGATGACTTCTAGAGTGGTCAAAATCTGCATTTCGGTAGTAGATACGCATGAAGAGTTTATAAGCCCTTATCGAGGCGATTTTTGAAATGAAACGGGCTTCTGTTAGATGGGTGCGCAAATGTTGCGCTCATCTGGACACTCTGCCAGGAGCATGTCGAGTATATCCCTATGAAGTCCTTCTGGACTTATTCGCATATAGCAGCTAAATGTGGCAACACTTCCCAAAAATAATATACTATAAATAGGGAAAGACAAACGAAATTGACATATCTTGACCCGAAGTGAGTCAAAGGAAGAGCAAAGTCGGACAGCCTTCGTATATGCGGTAAAATTCAGATTCAGGGCAGAATATGTCCATGTATATCTCACCGGCATCTCATTCATTGTCCTGGCCACCGTTTCCGCTTTGCAGAAACTGAATAAACGATTCGACGTCGCTGATTGGAATCCCTGTTTATTATTCATAAAAACGAAATTATTTAAAGAGAGCCTTATTTGAGTTCGTCAAAGAGAGGAAAGAATGAAAAATTGATTTATATGTCGAATTTGGAATCTGTGAATCCACCCCAAAGCACAGCTCCTGCGGCTTTAGATCATGTCATTTGTCTTGCACGCACTTTTCGTTAAAGAACGCGAAAACAACCTTCAAGTGGAGTAACAGTTGTTCAATAATTTTTCATCGCCATTTGAAAAAGACCCCAATTATACCCGTGTGGTTCCAAGTAATTCATGACCTACAGCCTTGTCTTGATGCAGCATTATCATTGAATTGTTCATAAAGACCGGAAGGGATTATAAGAATTGCGGCACCAACAGCAGACTGCCTCCCTTGTTTCATTTTTGCAACGCTCGTTTCAGGCGAAGGGCGAATGCAATCCCTCTGTTGTGCCGCAACGACCCTCCAGCAAATAGAAAAGAGACTGTTGTCTTCGTCTGTTCGTGTAGTCATTTAGAAAAATTAACGGTAACCGAAATTTGCCAAACCTAACCTAGCCTGTCCTAACCCACTGGTCTAAACTGGCCATTATAGGTAACTTCCCTTCGGGGATCGTACTTTGATTCTGTAGTTGGTATCGGCAGTGTAAATAAGCCACCGAGAATCTGTGGGCATGCACACCAAAAATATTCAATGCATTTTGTGTGGAAGAATATCTCCGAATTTGTACGCAGACGATATTCACCAAAATAGATTTTGTTTCGCCATATTGATCAGGCCATCTACGAGAATGAGTTCTAGTGAATTTTGACGCAAGAAGGGCTCCCACTTATAACTCGTATTGATGACGATCCCAGCGAATTGAATCAAGCACTCTCTGCCCACACGTTTTTTGGGCTATTGTCCTGCAATGTCTCAAACAAAACCTGCTGCATGCTTGGCCCAGGATTTCTGTGCAACAGAAAAACCGTCGCCAGTTACAGATTTTCACATGGGATAATTTGTGAGCGTAAACGGATTCCATGTCGTCCGTAAACGGATTCCAACTCTCCATTTCCACGCAGTAGCCGCTCAAATCCTCTAAAAAGCTTGTCGTTCTCAGGGGGTTACGAGTGTTACCATAGTAACGCACAATATTACCATGGTAACACTCGTAACCCCCTGAGAAAGACAAGCTTTTTAGCAGTTTTTGAGGGGCTACTGCGCGGAAATGGAGAGTCACATGACATTTTTGCATAGAACATTTTTTATTCCCCATACCTTTGGGAATCTGCCTCGGAAAATGGCTTTTATGTGACGACCCCCAATCTCCATATCTCAGTTACCCCAAAACAACCCCAAATCGGGCCTTTTTGGATTTTTGGGGGGCACTGCGCGTGGAGACTCGGACAGTTAGTCAGTGACATTTTTTGTTTTCCTTGTTCCATAGAATCTGCCCTGCAACTTTGACAGTTCTACGGTGATTTTTACCTCCCCAATGAATACCCCAATAGGGTCAATTTTGGTGGTTTTGCGGGGACATAACTCAGTAATGGGGGGTCAGATCACTTTTTTCCACAGAATAAGTTCGATTTGTATGGTCCTGAGGAATCTATTCTGAAATTTCGGTGGTTGATTTACGGGACACCCTGTATTCATATGTGGGCAATGCCAGCTGCTCGGCGAGTCTCATACACCCAGTCGAATCAAAGAGCAAGCACTATTTTCACATGTTTTTCTGTAGATGTAGAGTGAATAAGGCATTTGCTAATGCCACAATAACCCATTATTTAAATGCAATTCCCATTATTTATCAAAGAAAAAATAACGTGGATGGTGAAAATTATCAAAGTAACAATAGTAGGTACATTTTACGCGGGTAAAGGGTAAAATGAGTTTATTAACCTGACGTTGTGTCCTCAAGCGGAACGGATGTGGTCTCAAACACAGTATTCGGATTTGGTCCCTCATAGTGATTGTACGGCACCAGCGACAGAAGGTCTAAATTAAGTAGTAAGCAGTTCACATAGTGAACACTGAATTTTTCGTGAATGAATAGATATCAGGAAACTAGTGGCGGTGTATAATTTGGGACACCGCCACATTTATTCCTATCCAATACAGGCCCACAACAACCGCCTTCATGGATGCGCTGAGTAAGGAGATCAAAGCTTATTCTTCATAAGCGCAAAAATCATGCGGGGCCACTCCGCTAATCCTTCTGAACTTTATTCGCAGCAGAATTTTTACACATATCACATATCTGAAACCTCCTCATATTGTCATTAATCAAATATCACATAGCCAGAAATCGGGATCCAGAACGAAGGCCGTCCTGGTGATCGCAGTTGAAATGCGGCCTCAGAACATGTGCGCTGTAGGTCGGGTTAGGTGAGTTTAGGTGAGGGGTTTTGTTCAGGTTGGGCTATCTGCGGCTAGATATGGTTTCTTTAGATATAGAAGTCCAAAATGGTCCGGTGGTCACTATCTAATGTAATTTCTATGTATGCCGAACACCCAGTTGTCTGGAAAACATAGAAATTATTCATCATACAAAACAAGTAATTCAGTTTTTTGATAATCCTACTTTAAATTTTCCCTGCACGCGAAATGCACAAACCCCAAATGTGAACTTGAAATTCACTAGAGAAATATTCAACTTTAAAAAAAATGATTGAAAATTATCTGCCTTTCATTTTTCAGTACCTCAGTTAAGCAAGCATATTTACATTTTGCACTGGGCAACAGTGTTTTCTATTTTCCATAACGAAAAACTCTCAAAAACATTCCGAGCTCTACAATCATGCAGCAATCGCTACGACAGCGAATAAAAACACGCTAACAATAATAAAAGTTTTAAAACAGAAACTTTGCACAATTCAGTAATTTGAAATAATTCATATACTCGTACAAGAGAGGACGCATTGAATTTGTAGAGAAAACACCTATTTGTGAACAAAATATCGAGTGCATTCGTCAGATCTGCCTCTGAATTTTGCAATTTTGCAGAATTCTTTGTCATTAGTATGGGTCATCTAACAACAATAATATCTTCATGTTTTTTATTCTTTCTTTGCCAAAGTTATTCAGTAAAATGTGTATGTTAACCTGGAGTGGGGTTCAGATCAAAGGCGTTTGTTGCCTGAAGACCAAGATCCTGATTTGGTTCTCCGTATATGAACTGCGTTATCGAATTTGGATCTAAATTCAATGCAATAAATATTTCACGAATAGTAAAATGACAGCAATTCAGTATATCAATAAATTGTGGACAAGACGTCTCAGACAATTAGTTGCAGCGCTCATCACCAAGGCGGCTGTCACGTGACAACAACCGTAGAAACTGAAACAAAAAGGCTCTTCTTCTGGTGCAAAAAAGTGGCGCTAATTCATCTGTCGTATTCATACTCGAATGGGTTTCGAGATAGGTCACGAGGAATGGAAATGCCATTGGTTTTCAGTAGCGGGCATCATTTCAGAGTAGATAGGACAAACCTATACTCGTTACAAAGCCCTCGCAACTAAAAACCACGGAGGATTTCCGTTCAACGTGACCTATATGGAATTCCATTCCATTGGTCACCACATATCTTTCCGTCGTATGTGACGGCCGTATGTGACG